>QRFJ01002716.1:82985-129500 GCA_006176705.1 Cocos nucifera
AGACTTCTTTTTCTTTCCATAAGACTTTCTTTTGGAAGAAGTCCGTTCCATAGCAAGAACTGAGCCTTTAGAACCTTTCATAGAAAGCTCAGCGGTAACCAGCATATTCATCAACTCGGCCAAGGAATTTTGAAGTTTATGCATGTGGTAATTCATGATGAATTGCCCATATGCATCAGTCAAGGATTGCAGAATAATATCGTTCTGCAGATCCAAGTCCAACTTCACACCGAGCTTCTCAAGCTCTTCCATGTCCTTGATCATTGTCAGACAGTGATCTTGGACTGACTGCCCATCACGCATCTTAGCCTTAAAAAGTCATTTTGTGACTTGATATTTGGCTGCGCGACTCTGTTCACCAAACATCTCCTGCAGGTGAGCCAACATTTGGCGAGCAGTCCCGATATCTTCATGTTGGCGCTGGAGCTCATCAGACATCGAGCCCAACATGTAGTATCTGGCCTTATTGTCTTCGTCAATCCATTTTTCCAGAGACGCTCTCTGTTCAGTGGATGGACGAGCTGGTAAGGTGGGAGGGTCCTGGTCCAAAACATGTGTTAACTTCTCTGAACCCAAAATAATTTTGTAGTTCCTGAGCCAATCTTTATAATTGGGTCCAGTCAGTCTATGTGTGTCTAGGATACGTGCCAGTGGGTTGGACGCAGACATTTTCCTGTAGAGAGTCAAAGATTCTAGTTAGATACTGTAATTTTGACTTGACCAATTTGTTTAGGGATTTTATTTTTAAACAAATTAGCTCCCACTATTTTCTCGGATCCCTACACTCCCTCTGTAGAGATGCGAAAATCTCCGCGATTGATGATTTCTAGTGGGTGGTGCGGTCTCACCAACTGACTCATCACCTCACCTAACAGTTATTGGTGATGGGTTAGCCAATGAGTGAACAACTCTTGTTCAATGATTCTCTAATCATGGTGCACCCAAACTTGGTCTCTAATTCATGAATCTCACCGTATCCGGAATATTGATCCACTCCTTAGTTAAGTCAGACCCACCATTTGCATGGACTGGGTTCCTAATTGGGTCTCTCACCGTATCCGGAAATATTGAGCCCAACTCATCCTCCAGCCCATAGCATCCAATGCCTAATAGACATGGTTGCGTCTTCCCGGTGCAACTGAGCCACTGTATCCAGCCGAGAACAATCAACCCCGGGAAGGGCCCGCACGTCTACAATGGTGGAAGACCTCGGACTTAATCTTTTCTTAGGGAGAATTGATTCAGGTCTCATTAAACTAGACTTGGCTTAGTCATAACAATTATGACTAACCTAGTGGCATGGGTTCAGCTCGGATTATTGACCACCTCAGATCAGAACTGTGTCAACAGATATGGCCAGGTAAGTGAGACCGGTGGAAGGAATATGCCGTTAACTCGCACAAGAACGCATTCAGGTCGAGTAGCTTCCAATTAAAAACCAGTCGGTCGTCTGTGCCAAACTTACCTTAGACACCAAATTGTTGAGTCAGAACCAATTGGGTTAGCCTACAATCCAGACTCTAACCTCTGAGCCTAATTAGGTCTTGCTTGATCGTGACTCGATCTTGACCCAGACTTAATCCTATTAGGCTGGTCAATTTAAGCATTGTTGATCCCATCTAACCAACTCTTGATTCGGTTTGATCAACCGCTTAGACCTAATTGAGCTACCCAAGCCCGAACCCAGTATTATGAATATGTCTTAGATCTGAAATTCTCAATTTTAGACCTAATTAATATTCCATAAACTTAATTCTTAATTAAGTTGGGTTCATAAACAAAATATGCACAATAAATCCTAGGGTTTCAGGATCTAGGGTTTTGCAGAAAGTAAGTTTTGGGTTTCTGATTAAGGACGAACACGCAGCACCCCTACACGTCATAAGAACACCCCATCGAATGGGAAGAGAGGGCCTTTAAACCCTTCTTCGTTCTTATGACCGGACGGCCAAGAGGAACGCCTTAATCAGGAACATGTCAATACTACAAAACAATATCAGATCTATATCATATATCTCATATATAAAGTAGATCTAATCATGGCATATTTTGCATACATCTCATGTATCATAATCATGCATGTTTTCAGATCTAAATTATCACATAATAATCTAAAAAATTAGATTTAAATTGATCTAATCAAAATAAATTCTAATCTAGACAATTATGTAGAACTATTCTACAACTAGTCTAGACATGCATCAATCATATCTCATATGATATTTAAAATTAAATAATTTTTATTTGCTGTTTATCAGATGTTATTATAACACTTATAATATCAGAAAATAGTAAATAAGAAGATCTAAAATATGATTTAATCAGATTAAATCAAAGACATGCAAAACTATTCTATAGAACTATTCTATTCTAGAACTAGTCATGCATATCTTCATGTTCTTAGATCCAAATCATTTAATTTTAATTTTTCTGATTTCAGATCTGATCACATCTCATGTGACATCTGAAATCACTTTATTTTCTAATTAAAATAAAATTAAAATCAGATCTAAACAATTTAGAACCATGGCTCTGATACCAGTTGAAGGGAAATCCTGATTTCCCGGTCCAGGTTCGTCCAGATCTGATCAGATCAAGAGATATATTTCAAAAATTTTTCTCTTGATCTCAATCAGATCTTGATATGTTTTAGATCTGATTCTTATTATTTTAATAAATAAAATAAAATAAGATAAATTAAATCAAATTTAATTTACCTGATTTGGGTAATCCTATTACCCTGTAGATGATCCTGATTGCAGCGGAAGGTTCTGGATCTTAGCCACGCAAGCGCCTGGCCTCTACCGGTATCCACTCGGGTTGGATCTGGAGATCCTCTTCTTCTCTATCACACCTCCAAAAATCAGATCTGGATCTGATCTGGAGGATCTTCAAAACTCTTTTGAAGATCTGCAGTCGTCCTTTTGCAGCAGCGCAGCCTTCTTGCTTTTGATCGCCTTTCCTTGATCTGAATCGCACCAACCAAAGTCCAAAACACCTTTTGGACGTGGAGAGCAAGGGGAGAAGAAGCTATGGCATGGAGAAGGAGGGGAGAGGCAGCCTTGGGGCGTGGGGTTTCTCAATTGAATTGCATTAGCATTAGAATCTGAGTTGGGCGCAGGGTCTTATTTATAGACTAAGCGTGATCCAACTCCTCTTCCTCCCAACCAATCACAACCCTTTGTGAAATCAGATCTAAATCTGATTGGTTGGGAATAGAGACCCCTGGATTCCTCCTTAGAGGGCGCCTAAGACCAGTCAAACTGGATTCTTAGTAGAACTCTGATTGGAATCCAAAAGGGAGGTGGAGTCCTTGTCCAACAAGGACTCCTAGGCGCCTCCTACTTGGGCTCACGCCACCCTTGGCGTGCGCCCTTCTCCTTGCCAGGTTCTGGCAGGGGGACAGGCCCCCACCAGCTCTCCAATAGGTGCATGACATGTGGTCAAAAGTCAAAGTGTCAATGGTCAACGTTTGACCAGTCAAAGGTAGACTTTTGACCAAAGTCAAAGAACAAGAAATGGCAGGTGACCAAAAATGGCAGGTAATGTCTTACAAATAAGACAACCTATTCTGACTTGGACAACCTCCAGTCAGACCATATGAAGGCCTCTGATTGAGCACAAACTCCTTTGGCTCAGTCAGGACAACTTATTTATGATAGTAAAAGAAGAACGTTAGGTTCAATCGAGTGCTAGCACGATTTCCTTGAACCTAATTGAATCTCATTCAGATCAATTGAACTAGATCAGTTCAATTGATGATCACCAGATTCAAACCCTTGTTTGTGTGACCCAGTTAGGTTCAGTTCTGTATGGTAATGGGATATGTCATGATCTCTATCATCGACATCATCGAAACTCCTTTCGATGGATCAGAACTCTTCTGATTCGAACAGCTAGAATGATCGATCATCTAAATCATTCTAATTGCTCCCAAAATCCACCAGTGACACCTAGCAGTATATGGTGGCAACCCATCAGAGCTGAATGCGAACCTCTTGGTGCAGCTACCTGTGTGATTAAGTTCTTCTATCTTGAGCCCCGATCAGATTAGGGTTAAGGTGAACTCGTCAAACCCTAGTCTCTGTCATATGATGTAATCATTCGATTCGAGTCCAATGTGAAAATCTAAATAGAAACTCTTTCTATTATTTCACTCTGCCATGGCCATGGGCTTCTGGACTTGATTCTCATGATTATCATAGGGCTGCTCCTCTACCACCGAGGTAGATAGATTCCATCTTGATGCAATCCAGTTCCTACAATGAACATGCTATAGCCAACATACACCTCAGGGTTCCATATGGCTAGGAGACCGAGTAATGGTGTAGTCAAACTATAACACCCTCAAGGTGAACTGCCGATGCATCTCAGGTCAAAGAACCAGACACACTACTGCAGCATCGAGTCAGTCATTGACGAGAAGGTAGACTTCCTAATGACTACTCGAGGTGGTCACGCTCAGTGCCCTCGTTCTCTAACGAGTACCTGTACTCTCGCTCCGGTGTCTCCACACCGTAGACTCAAGACTCATCTACTAAAGAGAAGCGATTCGTACACCAACCTTCCGGATCAATCACCATCCTCGTGATGATCCTATGGTCGGGAGCATGTTTATGAGTTAATAATGATTATTCATGTCTTAAATTTTCAACTCTTGAAAATATGAATTATCATTACCATTAACTCAAAGGATGTATCACAGACACTAAATACACAGGTGTGATAGAAAATAACCCATTTTATTAATTATAGTCAAAATTATAATTTTGCCCCTAGAAGTGTATTACAAGTGTCAGCCAATTCTGGCTTCTAGGGCACATATATCTAACAAATTATCCAGTGTGAATGCAAGCTGCCATATATGGACTTAAGCAAGCATCTCAGAGCTAGAATACTCAACTTAATGATGTCATCAAATTATTTGATTTCATAAAAAATGAGGAGCAATGTGTCTTCAAAGAGATTAGTGGAAGTGCTATTGTCTTCCTCGTACTGTACGTGAATGATATCCTCCTTATTGAAAAATATATTTTCATGTTGACCATAGTTAAAATATTGTGATCTAAAGAATTCTCCATCAAAGACCTAGGAGAAGCATCCTTCATTCTTGGAATTAAGGTCTATAGAATTAGACTGAATAGGATACTAGGTTTTTCATAGAAGATGTACATAGAGAAAGTACTAAAGAAGTTTAGCATGAAAAACTCCAAGAGGGGATTAGTATCCTTCAGACATGGCATTCATCTCTCCAAGAAGATGTGCCCTAGCACACCTGAGGAGATAGAACACATGAGCAAGATTCCTTATGCATCAGCAATAGGAGCCTCATGTATGCTATATTATGTACACAACCTGATATAGCCCATGCTGTGAGTGTCACGAGTAGATATCAGTCAAATTTAGGTGAAGAATACTAGACTTCTGTGAAATGTATCCTTAAGTACTTGAGAAAAACTAAGGATATGTTGTTGATTTTTTGTAATGGAGAACTCCAAGTCTAGGGGTATACAAACTTGGATTTTATGTCCAATATAGATGATCGAAAGTCGACATCTGATAGTCGGTTTGTGTGTAATGGTGGTGCTATCAGTTGAAAAAGTTCTAAGCAGACAGTGATAGTAGATTCCACCATGAAAGCAGAATATATCGCTGCATCAGAAGCTACGAAGGAGGCATTCTGGTATAAGAAATTCACCATAGAAATTGAAGTGATGCAATCAGATGCCATTCCACTGTACTGTGACAACAATGGTGCCATAGCCCTTGCTAAGGAGTCGAGGTCTCATAAAAAATCCAAGCACATCGAGCGGTGATACCACCTCATCCATGAATACCTCGAGAAGCGTTATGTCGAGGTCAAGAGAGTCAACCCTACAGATAATGTGGTAGATCCACTCACAAAGCCATTGGACCAGTAGAAGATTGAAACCCACCTTGAGAAGATGGGACTTTGATTTGTATCCAATTCGCTTTAGGTTAAGTGGGAGTTTGTTAGATATGTGTGCCCTAGAAGCTAGAATTGGCTAATACTTGTAATACACAACTAAGGGCAAAATTATAATTTTGACTATAAATAATAAAATGGATTATTTTCTACAATAGTGCATATTTGAAAGTGTCTATGACACATCCCTTAAGTTAATGGTAATGATAGTTCATATTTTCAAGAGTTGAAAATTTAAGACATGAATTTTTAATATTAACTCATAAAATACTTCCGACCAAAGGATCATCATGAGGATCGTGATTGATTTGGAAAGATTGGTGTACGATCACTTCTTTAGGATAGATGAGTCTTGAGTCTATGGTGTAGAGACACCATAGCAAGAGTATAGATATTCGTTAGAGAACGAGGGTACTGAGCGTGACCACCTCGAGCAGTCATCAGGAAGTCTACCTTCTTATCAATGACTAGCTCGAAGCTGTAGTGGTATGTCTAGTTTTTTAATCTGAGGTGTATCTGCAGTTCACCTTGAGCGTGTTATAGTTTGACTATGCCATAACTCGATCTCCTAGCCATTCAAAATTTTGAGGTGTTTGTTGGCTATAGCATGTACATTATAGGAATTGGATTGCACTAATAGGAGATCTATCTACCTCGGTAGATGAGAAGCAGTCCTATGATGATCATGAGAATCAAGTAATAAGCCCATGGCTATGGTAGAGTGAAATAATAGAAAGAGTTTCTATTAGAATTTTTACATTGGACTTGAATCGAATGATTAATTCATATGACAAAAATTAGGATTTGACGAGATCACCTTAACCCAAATCCGATCGAGGTTCAAGATAGAGGAACTTAATCACACAAGTAACTGCACCAAGAGATTCATTTTTAGTTCTGATGGGTTGCCACCATATGTTGCTAGGTGTCACTGGATGATTTTGGGAGTAATTAGAATGATTTGGATGATCAATCATACTAATTATCTGAATCAAAAAAGTTCTGATCCATCGAAAGGTATTTCAGTGATGTCGATGATAGAGATCATGATATATCCCATTATCATACGAAACTAAACCTAACTAGATCCTACAAACAAGGGTTGGATTTGGATAACATCAATTGGACTAATCTAATTCAATTGATTTAAATTAGATTCAATTAGGTTAAAGGAAATCGTGCTAGCACATGATTGAGCCTAATGTTCTCCTTCAACAATCATTAAGAGTTATCTCGATTGAGCCAAATATGTTTGGGGTCACTCAAGAATCTTTACTTGGTCTGACTGGAGCTTGTCCAGGTTAGAAAAGAGTTATCTTAATTTATAAGATTAATTTAAGATAACACCGACCATTTTCCATCACTTGCTAAATCTTGTTTTTGGACTTTGGTCAAATGTTGACCTTTTACACTTAGACATCTTCCCATGTGTGATGTACCCATAGGAGAGAGCTTTGACCCTTCTCCACCTACTAAATAGCAGAAAGGCAAGGGGTGCATGCCTAGGAAGGCATGCAGCCAAAGTGGATAAGGATTGCAGTCCCATACAGATGGGACTCCAGTTGCTTCATGCAATCAACTTGGGTGGCGCCAAAGAGTCATCTTTGACCAGTCTTGGTGCCACCTAAGGAGGTTTGTGAGGGACTCTAATCTAATTGGATTAGATGATGTCATCCCACCAACCAGATTTAGATCTGATTGCATGAAGAGCAATGATTGGTCAGGATGATGTGGCACTACATGGCCCAGTAGGATCTATATAAACCATGTTTGCACCTAGGATTTTGATTCTTTATCTTTTGCCACATCACAGGACTTCTCTCCCTCCCTCTTCATGCCATCTTCAGATCGTCCCTCTCTTCTCCATGCCCAAGAAGCTTTGGCTAAAGTTTGGTGTGATCCAAACAAGAGAATGGCGACAAGGAAGAAGAAGGTAGCACTGCTGTAAGAGACAACACCCGATCTTCAAAAGATATTTTGAAGACCTTCGAGATCGGATCCAAATCTGATCTTTTGAGTATAGATTAGGAAGAAGAAGATCTCCAGATTCTACCCAAGTGGATATCAGTAAAGGCCAGGTGCTTGCGTGGCTACATCCAGAACCTCAGACAAACATCAGAATTATCATAGGGTAATAGGATTATCCATAACAAGGTATAATTAAATTAGTTTTAATTTAATTTATTTTTATTTTTATTTTATTAGATCGATAAAATTAGATCTGAAGAGTCTCAGATCTAATTTAGATGTAAGAGAAAAATTTTATAATATCCCTCCTGATCAAATCAGATCTGAACGAACCTGATCTGAAAAATAGGATTTTTCCTTTAGCACGGGCTTGACCACTCGGGCAACATCTGAATGTCTTCTCCTTGCCAATGTCTTCTCCAAAAATTAGATCTAGATTTGATCAGAAGAATCTTCAAAACTATTTTTGAAGACAGTTCGTCTGTCACACGAACACCATCGCGTAGATCCTGAATATTGTACCAAAAATCTTGGACCTTTTTCTCAGATTTATGCTTAGCTTTTTAGGCTTGTAGAAGAAAAGAAGAGAGAGGATAGAGAGGTTGTGGGATATCAGGGATGGTAGACTTTGGGCATGAAAAATTATTTCTTGCATTGCATGAACTTTGACATGAGAAAGGCTTTTATGTCCAATGCCTTCTTAGAGTCACTTTTGACCAAAATAACTCATTTATTTTGTCATTAGGACTCTACAACTTATTCTCCAGAAAAAGTCATCAGATCTCATCTATTTTTTTTGTCAAAAATGATTCAAAAAGTATTAGCATGAGTAGATAAGGAAGAGTCCACTGTGCCTAGGACTCTTCCCTCAGGAGTTTGATCCAAATCAAACTCTATCAAAAATTAATTTAGACACCTCCAAAAATCATGAAATTTGGTACACCCAATTTATAGCTCATGCTCTATCACATATCTAAAAATCTTATCAAAATAACTTTTAAAAAATTTTCTAAAAGCATCTAATCAGGTGACCCTCAATTCTCTCAAATAGGTCAACTTTTGACCTTAGTCCAATTTGACTATGAATGGATTAATTTTTTATAATTAATCTGATCTGGACTTATACTAGTTAGATGAAAAATAAATCTATTCAAAATACAAGAATGAATCAAATCAAATTTGACTCGATTGTGATGAATCAGAAAGATTTTAGAAGGAGAAAGTCAGACTCAATCATGTGCTAGCATGATTATCTTGAACTTGATTGGATCTAATGTAAATCAATCAAACTTTCTTAGCTTAATTGATGACACTAGACCCAAACTCTTATTTTTGTAACCTAGTTAGGTTCAATTCTATATGGTAATGAGACATGTCACGATCTCCATCATCGACATCACCAAAACATCTTTCGATGGACCAGAACTTTTTTGATTCATACAATTAGAATGATTGATCATTAAAATCACCCTAATTACTTCCAAAATCTACCAATGATACCTAGCAGTATATGGTGACAATCCATCAGAACTAAAAGTGAACCTCATGATAAAATTACCTATGTGATTATGTTCTTCTACCTTGAGCCCCAACAGGATTAGTGTTAAAGTGAACTCATCAATCCCAATGCTCGTCATATGAATTAATCATTTATTTTGAGTCCAATGTGAAACCCTAATAGAAACTATTTCTATCATCTTCACTTTGCCATGGCTATGGGCTTATGAACTCAATCTCATGATTATCATAGGGCTACTCTGTTGGGAAATGTATCCTAAAGTCAATCATCTAGGTTGTAGATGGTTGAGCTAAATGTAATTATACTTAAATTATTAATGAATAAAATTATTTTTTTAGCATATTCATCACTTTGTACATCTTTCTATAATGAATTCTTCTATGAGAAAGTTCTCAGGACTATTTAGACTCGACAAAGGAGGATTTATCGTTTAGTCCTCAAACGTGTTCACGATCAAATGATTTGTTCTTATCCATGACAACAACGTATCGAGTGTAGGTCATTATGTGCTATAAATATTGGTTATCCTCTTAACCAAGAAATTTGGAGATACTGTTATGGCATGCAGGTGAAGTGTAGGGGTATATTTCACTGAATGTGATCCAACTATGGAGCTCTCTACTGTCAAGAGTTACGAAGGATAAGGGTATGAGTGTCCCTTAGATCTGAGATCACCATGGTGATCTGCAAGCAACTCAGTGCACTTAGGTATTGGACTACCTAAATTTCTAATTCAATGATGGAAGTCTACTGGGTGCAGTCAAGAACTTAGCTTGTCGGTGTCTAAGTCAAGATGGGATTGTCCCCTCCAAGTGTTGGAGTAAGTGCATCGATGTATTTTAATTTAGCAAATTCTCGATCGGGGTAGTCCATATGATTGATGCTAAATTTTGAAATACACTATGGATGAATTTTAGGATTGACGGTAAATCCTAAATCATCCTTTGAGCATCGAGATCAAGAAGATGAATTATACGGTAACCATATGCCACAGGTTCATCGATGTTGCATTGCAATTATTTGATCTATTCGGACATCAGATATCATTCCTAGATGGTCACATCGATTGGTATAGAAAATTAGTTTCTATACTACCAACTTATGATTCGAACCTATGGGGTCATACATAATAGGAGTTTCTACCTAATTTGATGGCTGATATTGAGTCTCGATGATCTAAGACTCTATGATCAAGAGTCCCACTGGACTGGAACTCTATAACCAAGAGTTTCACTGGACTAAAACTCTGAGTCCTTCATGTCTGGGACTCTCTGACCGAGAGTCCTGATGACCTAGGACTCTGGGGTCAAGAGTCCCACTGGATAGGGACAATGTGACCAAGAGTCCTAGTGGACAGAGACTTTGAGTCCTACTCATTTGGGACTCTTTAATCGAGAGTCCCACTGGTCTGGGACTCTATGACCGTGAGTTCGATTCATTTGGGACACTAGGTTCAAGAGTCCCACTGGTTTGAAACTCTTCAGAAGTTTCATGTTGATGGAACTCTATTGTCTGGTAACCCATCCGATTTGGACTAAGATATTTTTTAAGGGATTAATTAGTAATTTAATTATTGATTAGCTTAATTTGATTGTGTGATGAGGATTCGATCAAGTCTGATTGAATTTAATTCGATTGGATTTGATTCGATCAGGTCATGAGATGACCTAATCGCTATGGGAGTTTTGACCTTGATTTGATCAGGACCTGCACCTAATTAATTTTTAATTTGATTAAGATTTTATTGAATTAGGCTAAGTATAATTTGATTGGATTTTACCTAGTCTAATTATTCTAGATTAATTGATTTGGCTGAAATCAATTAGGACCAAGTCAAATGAAGTTTGAATTCGAACTCTCCCTTGCACCCACCTTTTTTTGAATTTTTCACTCTTGCTCCATGCCCAAAATTTTTTACATAACTTTTCTATCACCCAAAAGGTTTCTGCACCCCCTCCATTATCTACTTTTGACCTAGTCCAAGGGTTGGACTGGTTCAAAGTAAGTTGAGTTTTGAATTCAACTCAGTTTATTGGAAGTTGGAACCAATCAAACCTTTTCTGCTTCCCACACCCTCCCTTTTATTTATTGAACATCTTTTAGAGAAATAAAAATGTGTGCATGCAGAAGGAGTGTCCTTCTACATGTTAAATACAAGGGAGGGGGCGTTGGATAAGGATAAGAGGCTCACTTGATTTTTGAAGTCAAGTGAGTGGTTAAAACCTACCAACCACTCGACCCTTATCACTTTCCATGCATTTTTCTCTTGGTATTCACATCAATAAATTATGGGAATTTTTTTGTGTGCTTAAGAAGGGTTTGAAATTATTTGGTAAAAATTTTATAGAAATTAGGCTTTAGTTTTGGGCAAGAAAAATATCAGAGTGAAGGTGAGCAGGGTCTTACAGCACTTTACTTTTCCCTCATGCCTCTCTTCTCTTCTGATTTTCACCTCTAAGAATATCCAATTTTTAGATATGATCTAAACAAGGTTTATAGATATAAAAGTTGTATTTATGTAAAAACTTATTTCATAAAAAAACTCCACACAGAGATGGCATGATAGGATTTTTAGTGTGTCAGGATTTTTGGGCATAGTGAAACCCTAGATTTGGGAATCTAGGTTCAAGTGGAGAGATCGAGTATTGTGAGCATCGGATCACCACCAAATTTGAAACATATTTTCATCATCCTCTAGTATTCATATTCTAATTTTTTAAAGTATCTAAAAGGTTAGAAAGTATATGATCGATTGGATCGATCATAATTAGCCATTGAAGGCCCCAGCGAGTGGCTAGCACTCCAATCGGGCTGATTAGGACCAGGAGCTCAGTGTGGACCAACCATAGAAATTGGACACATGTCCAGCTATGGTGTAATACTAGCAAATTATTTGATAGATTTAGATTGTGGTGATCAGCTACCCATGAAAAGATATTGTGTTATGAACAGATAGATGTAGTAAAGAGTTTGCTGCATAGTTTTATTTTTAGATCTATATGAATGCATGCATATTGTGTTTAGATACTTAGTATAGAACTTAATATTTTGATATAATCATAAATTAATTAATTAGATTAATTAATTTTCCATTGTATTTTAGCTATTTTCAAAAAAATTTTTGAAAGTAGCATTGCAAACCCTGCACTGGATCCTTCAAATGGTATCGTAGGTTCGCTAAACAAGATATGCTTGCATGATAAGATTAATAATTTATATTTGATCTAAATATTAATCTAATATTTTGATTAATTAGATCTAAAAATTAAAATCTAGATTGCATGGACTGTAGGATGTCCTGCTATAGGGTTTACCCTCTACAATGCAAAGGTTGTCCTTATACATGCTTGATCTTATAGTTGATCATAAAATTTTTAGATTAGATCTAATTTTTTATGATATATTAAATTAGAATATAATCTAATTTTTGATTATGAATGCATGTGTAGATAGGATCTAATGTTTGACTCATGATTTAGTATTATCTAGTGTACATAGTTTCAGATTAAACCCTATAACTAGTGTTGTTTGTGAATTGAGCTGATACAGTTTTAAAGTCAGTCGACTCAATTGATGAACAATGCTAAGTTGTAAAGAATCTTTTAAAATTTAAAAATTATTTTCAAAATGCTGAATCCCAACCCATCAGTCCAAAACTTAATTAAAAAAATTAAGTATTATTCATAGGGTCTAGAATTATGAATTAAGATCCTAAAACAAAGGCATAAGATTGTGGGTTAAAGGGCTAGATGAATTAGGTCCATTAATTGGGTTAGACCTAAGATTAGTTAAAGAATTGATTAATCTAGAGTAATTGATCAAATCTAACCAAGTGTTGAATTAGACTAGGTCAAGGACACTCTAGAATCAATTTCAATAGTTGTAGTTGGATGAGTCCATGTCTTTAACAAGACCAAAATGGACTTAATTCATAGCTAAGCAGTTAAGTCCGAAATTGCTAAGTTGATCAAATTAAACATAATTAGCCGAATGGTGTCTAAGGTAAGTTTGGCAGTCTAGACTAGTGGTTTTTAATAGGGAGCTACTCACACTGATTCAATCTTTGATGAGTTATTGGCATATTCCTTCCACTGATCTTACTTATTTGGCCGACATGGTCGATTGAGATTTGATTAGATCACTTGGTGATTCAAACTAACCCATGTCATTAGGAATCAACTTGACTAATTTCAATCAGTAAGACTGAATAAGGTGCCTATGGACCTAAATTGATCCTTATCCTAGCCTATTGACTTGGTGAAGTCAGTGTAAGAAATTTGTGAAGAAAAAATCCTATTTTCTGAATTAGGTTCATTCTGATCTAATTTAACCAAGAGAAATATTTTAAAATTTTTTTTCTTAGATCTAAATCAAATTCGATACTTTTTTGATCTAATTTAATGAATCTAATAAAATAAAATAAATTAAATTAAATTAAATTAAATTTATACCTTGTTCTTGGATAATCTTATTATCTTATGATGATCCTACTGATTTTTTGAGATTTTGGATGCAGCCATGCAATCACCTGGACTCTACTGGTATCCACTCGGGTAGGATCTAGAGATCTTCTCCTTATTAATATTTTTTCCAAAGATTAGATCTGGATCTGATCTTGAAGATCTTCAAAATAATTTTTGAAGATCCATTGTCGTCTCTTGCAGTAGTGCTGCCTTCTTCCTTTCTTGTCGCCTTTCTCTTGCCTGGATCACACCAAACTTGAGCCAAAAGCCTCTTGGGCATGGAGAGGAGAGAGAGGATCAGAGGTAGGCATGAAGAAGAGGGGAGAGGGCTATGTGGAATGGGCAAGGGGAGGGCCCTCTCAAACCTAGGCACAGACAGGGTTTATATAGATCCTGCTGCACCATGCAGTGCCACATCATCTCGACCAATCACGTCACTTCGTACAATTAGATCTAAATCCGATTAGTGGAATGACATCACCTGATTCAATCAAAAGAGAGCCCCTTCCAAACATCCTTAGGTGGTGCCAAGACTGATCAAAGTAGAGTCTTTGGCGCCACCTTGTTTGATATCATGAAGCAACCTAGAGTCCCATCTGTATGGGACTCCAGGCATCATATCCTTGGGCGCACATCTCCCTAGGCATGTGCCCCCTCCTTTCCTCTTTCTAGTAGGGGGACAAGAGGTCAAATCTCTCTCCTATGGGTGCATGACACATGGGTAGATGTCTAAGTGTCAAAGGTCAACGTTTGACCAAAGTCAAAAGATAAGAATTAGTAGGTGATGGAAAATGATAGGAGTTATCTTAAATTTATCTCATAAATTAAGACAATCCTTTTCTGACTTGGATAAGCTCCAGTCAGTCCAAGTAAAGGTATCTGAGTGAGGCCAAAGATATTTAGCTTAGTTGAGATAACTTTTGATAATTGTTGAAGGAGAACATTAGGCTCAATTGTGTGCTAGCATGATTTGCTTGAACCTAATTGAATTTAATTCAAATCAATTGAATTGGGTTAGTCCAATTGATGATATCCATGTCTAAACCCTTGTTTGTGTGATCCCATTAGGTTCAATTCCATATGATATTGAGATATGTCGCGATCTCTATCATCGACATTATTGAAACACCTTCCGATGGATCAGAACTTTTCTGATTCAGACAACTAGAATGATCGATCATTCAAATCATTCTAATTGCTCCCAAAATCCACTAGTGACATCTAACAGTATATGGTGGCATTCCATCAGAGCTGAAAATGAACCTCTCGATGCAGTTACCTATGTGATTGAGTTCTTCTATCTTGAGCTCCGATCGAATTAGGGTTAAGGTGAACTCATCAAACCCTAATATCCATCATATGAATTAATCATTCGATTCAAATCCAATGAGAAAATCTTAATAGAAACTCTTTCTATTATTTCACTCTGCCATGGCCATGGGCTTACGGATTTGATTCTCATGATCATCATAGGGCTACTCCTCATCTACCGAGGTAGATAGATTCTCTCTTGGTGCAATCCAATTCCTACAATGAACTTGCTATAGCCAATATACACCTTAGAATTTCGAATGGCTAGGAGACTGAGTCATGGTGTAGTCAAACCATAACACGCTCAAGGTGAACTACCGATGCACCTCAGATCAAAGAACCAGACACACCACTATAGTTTTGAGCTAGTCATCGACGAGAAGGTAGACTTCCTAATGACTACTCGAGGTGGTCATGCTTAGTGCCCTTGTTCTCTAACGAGTATCTATACTCTTGCTCTAGTATCTCTACACCATAGACTCAAGACTCATCTACTATAAAGAAGTGATTGTACACCAACCTTTCGGATCAATCATCATCCTCATGATGATCCTAAGGTCAGGAGCATTTTGTGAGTTAATAATGAAAATTCATGTCTTAAATTTTCAACTCTTGAAAATAAGAATTGTTATTGTCATTAACTCAAGGGATATATCACAGACACTAAATACACATTGTGATAGAAAATAATCCATTATGATAGAAAATAAGAATTATCATTGCCGTTAACTTGGCTCCTTAGCTAGGGCTATGGCGCCATTATTGTCGCAGTATAGAGGAATGGCATCTAATGGCATCACTCTGATCTCTGTGGCAAACTTCTTGTACCAGAATGCTTCCTTCGTAGCTTCTGATGCAGCGATGTACTCTGCTTCAATGGTGGAATCTGCTATCACTGTTTGCTTGGAACTCTTCCAACAGACAGCACTACCGTTACACACAAATAGACTTTCAGATGTCGACTTTTGATCATCTACATCAGACATAAAATTTGAGTCTATATACCTCTGGACTAGGAGTTCTCCATTACCAAAAACCAACAATATATCCTTAGTTCTTCTCAAGTACTTAAGGATACATTTTATAGAAGTCCAGTATTCTTCGCCTAGATTCGACTGATATCTACTCGTGACACTCACAGCATGAGCTATATCAGGTCATGTATATAACATGGCATACATGAGGCTTCCTATTGCTAAAGCATAAGAGATCTTGCTCATGCATTCTATCTCCTCAGATTTGCTAGGGCACATCTTCTTGGAAAGATGAATGCCATGTCTGAAGGGTACCAAACCCCTCTTGGAGTTTTCCATGCTAAAGCTCTTTAGCACTTCCTCTATATACATCTTCTATGAAAGTCCTAGCATCCTATTTGGTCTATCTCTATGGACCTTAATTCCTAGAATAAAGGATGCTTCTCCTAGGTCTTTCATGGAGAATTCTTTGGATAACCGCATTTTAACTATGGTCAACATAGGAATGTCATTCCCAATCAGGACGATATCATCCACGTACAATTTAAGGAAGACAATAGCACTCCCACTAACCTTTTTGAAGACACATGGTTCTTTCTCATTCTTAATGAAATCAAATAATTTGATAACATTATTAAAATGAGTTCCAGCTCTGAGATGCTTGCTTAAGTCCATATATGGACTTTTGCAGCTTGCATACTTTGTGATCAGCATCACTGGATGTAAAACCTAGTGGCTGTTCCATATACATATCTTCCTCAAGGTATCCATTTAAGAATACCATTTTCACATCCATTTGCCATATTTTATAATCAAATTAGGCTGCAATAGCAAGCAATGTGTGGATGGATATTAGCATAGCTACTAATGAAAAGGTATTCTGATAGTCAATACCTTCGCATTGATTATAACCTTTTGCCACTAATCTAGCTTTGAATGTCTCCACATTTCAATCTGCACCAATCTTCTCTTGTAGATCCATTTACACCCAATAGGTACTATACCTTCTGGTGGATCTACCAAGGTCCAAACTTGGTTTGAGTGCACCAAGTCAATTTTTGACTTCATTGCCTCTAATCATTTCTCAGAGTCGATATTCGATATCATCTTGTCATAGATTTTGGGATCATCAGTATGAACCCCATTACCAATGAGGAATATTTTCTCTACTTCCTTTGAAATAGTACCTAAGTACCTCTCAAGAGGATGGAAAACTCTTTTCGATCTACGAGGTGGAGGAGGTAGTGATTGTATTGGCTCAACCTAATTTGGTTCCATTTGGTCTTTAGCTCATTGCTCTTGTGAGACTTTCTCCTCGAGCTTGATCTACTTTCCAATGCTGCCATCTTGAATAAACTATTTTTCAAGAAAGATGGCATGTCGACTCATAATCACATTACGATCTTATGGAAAATCGAAATAATATCCTAATGACTCTTTAGGATATCCTATGAATCAAGCTTTTAAGGACCTATAGTCTAACTTGTCCACTTGTTGTCTTTTGACATGAGTCGGACAACCCCAAATTCTAAGATGATTTAGACTTGGTTTTTTACCATGCCATATCTCATATGGTGTGGTAGAATTGATTTTAGATGGACCTCTATTCAATAAGTATATTGTAGTTAACAGACTATGTCCCCAAAGAAAATCAAGAAGGTCTGTGAAGCTCATCATGGATTGGACCATATCTAATAGGATCCGGTTCCTCCATTTTGAAACCCCATTGAGTTGAGGTGTTTCAGATGGAGTCCATTGAGAGATTATGTCATGTTGCTTAAGATAGTCAAGAAATTCTCGACTAAGGTATTCACCTCCTCGATCTGATTGAAAAACCTTAATGAATTTTTCAGTTTGCTTTTCTACTTCATGTCTGAATTCTTTGAACTTTTCAAAAGCTTCGGACTTATGCCTCATAAGATACACGTACCCATACCAAGATAAATCATCGATAAAGATTATGAAGTAGACAATATTGTCTCTAGCCGGTACATCAAATGGGCTGCACACATCAGTATGTACTAGGGCAAGTAGATCCGTGGCCCTTTTCCCTTGTCCTACAAAAGGGAGCTTAGTCATTTTGCCATGAAGATAAGATTCACAAATTGGATATGACTCAGAAGTCAACGGACTTAATAGTCTGATTTTCTCCAATTTGTTAATAATATCTTCTACTATATGACCTAGTCTTAGGTGCCATAGATACCTATCATTTGGACTATCCATAGGTTATTTTGTTCTTATGGCATTCATATTTTGCTCGATATTAAAAATAGATTCATCAATATGTAACTGGTAAAGATCATTAATAAGAAAATCACTTGCAATTTTATTTATTTCATAAAGAATGTTACAATGGTCCTTAAGAAAACTAATTACATAGCCTTCTACTACTAAGCATGAAACAGAAATCAAATTCCTGCTTGCTACAGGCATATAATAACAGTCCTTTAATACTAAGTTTAAACCAGATGGTAGTCGAAGAAGATATATTCCCACGACCGTAGCACCAATTCTTGCTCTATTTTCAATGCATAGGATCATCTCACCATCCCTCAACCTTCTGGTATCCTCAAGATCCTACATGGAAGTACACAAATGAGCACTAGAACTAGAGTCAAGCACCCAACTGGATGCAGAAGAAATTATAAGGTTAGACTCAATAACGAGCATACCTCCAGAAGAACCTACCTCCTTATTCTTCAGGATGGCCAAGTAAGTAGGGCAATTTCGCTTTCAGTGGTCGTTAGTGTTGCACTGAAAATACTTTCCTTTGTCAACAACCTTCTTCTTCCGCTCTGCCTTCTTTTTCTTTCCTCCTTCCACCTTCTACTTTTTCACGAACTTCTTCTTTCCAAAAGACTTTCTCTTGGAAAAAGTCCATTCCATAGCAAGCACTGAGGCTTTAGAACATTTTATGAAAAGCTCAGCAGTAACCGACATGTTCATAAGCTCGGCCAGAGAATTTTGAAGTTTATGTATATGGTAGCTCGTGATGAACTGTCCATATGCATCGGTCAAGGATTGCAGAATTATATCATTCTACAGATCTAGATCCAACTTCACTCCAAACTTTTCAAGCTCTTCTAAATCCTTGATCATCGTTAGATAATAATTTTGGATTGACTGTCCATCATGCATTTTAGTCTTGAATAGTCATTTAGTGACTTGATACTTAGCTGTGTAACTCTGTTTACCAAACATCTCTTGTAGGTGAGCTAACATTTCGCGGACAGTCCTAATATCTTCATATTGGCACTGAAGCTCATCAGACATTGAGCCCAACATGTAGTATCCGGCCTTGTTATCTTCATTTATCCACTTGTCAAGAGATGCTCTCTGTTCAATGGATGGACGAGCTGGTAAGGTGGAGGGTCCTGGTCCAATACATGAGTTAACTTCTCAAAATCCAAAATAATTTTGAAATTTTGAAGCTAATCCTTGTAATTGGGTCTGGCCAGTCTATGGGTGTCCAAGATACATGCTAGTGGGTTGGAGGCAGACATTTTTCAATAGAGAGTCAAAGTTTCTAGTTAGATATTGTAATTAAGACTGGATCAATTTATTTAAAAATTTTATTTTTTAAATAAATTAGCTTTCACTATTTTCTCAGATCCTTACACTCCCTCTGTAGAGATGCAAAAATCTTCATGATTAATGATTTCTAGTGGATGATGCGATCCCACCAACTGACTCATTACCTCACTTAACAGTTATTGGTGATGGGTTAGCCAATGGATGAACAACTCTTGTTCAATGATTCTTTAATCATGGTGCACCCAAACTTGATCTCTAATTCATGAATCTCACCATGCCGTTGATCCACTCCTTAGTTAAGTCAAACCCACCATTTGCATAAATTGGATTCCTAATTGGGTCTCTTACCGTATCCAAAATATTGAGCCCAATCCATCCTCCAGCCCATAGCATCCAATGCCTAATAGACATGGTTGTGTCTTTCTGGTGCAACTAAACCACTATAACTAGCCAAGAACAATCAATCCTGAAAAGGGCCCGCACACCTATAATAGAGGAAGACCTTAGACTTAATCTTTTCTTAGGAAGATTTGATTTAGGTCTCATTAAACTAGACTTACAATAGTCATAACAATTATGACTAACCTAGTGTCATGGGTTAACTTGGATTATTAACAACCTTAGATCAGGACTGGGTCGACAAATATGGCTAGGTAAGTGAGATCGGTGGAATGGATATGCTATTAACTCGACAAGAATGTATTCGAGTCGAGTAGCTTCCAATTAAAAATCAATCGGTCATATCTACCAAACTTACCTTAGACACCAAATTGTTGAGCTAGAACCAATCAGGTTAGCCTACAATCCAGACTCTAACCATTGATCCTAATTAGATCTTAGCTTGATCGATCACTTGCATGAATCGATCTTGACCTAGACATAATCCTATTAGGCTGGTCAATTTAAGCACTCTTGATCCCATCTAACCAACTCTTGATTCAATTTGATCAACCACTTAGATCTAATAGAGCTACCCCGGCCCGAATCCAATTTTATGAATATGTCTTAACTCTAAAAATTTTTAATTTTTAGACTTAACTTATTTTATAATCTTAATTCTTAATTTAGTTTAGGGTTCATAAACAAAATATGGAAATAAAATCTTAGGATTTTAGGATCTAGGGTTTTGTTGAAAATAAGTTTTTAGATTTTTGATTAAGGACGAACGTGCAGCACCCCTACACATCATACGAACACCCCATTGAATGAGAGAAGAGAAAATTTAAATCCTATTTTATTATTATGATCGGACAGCCAAGAAGAATGTCTTAAATAAAAGTATGAAAACTACAAAACTAGTTAGATCTACATCATATATCTTATATATAAAAATTGATCTAACTATAAACATATTTTGCATACATCACATGTATCATATCATGCATATATTCAGATCTAAATTATCTCATAATCATCTAAAAAATTAAATTTAAATTGATTATATTAAAATAAATTCTATTCTAGATAATTATGTAGAACTATTCTACAACTAGTCTAAACATGCATTCATCACATCTCATATGAATCAAAAATTACATAATTTTATTTTCTATTTTTTAAATCTTATTATAATATTTATAATATCAAAAAAAAAAATAGATCTAAAAATTATAACTTAATCAAATTTAATTATGATCATGCAAGACTGTACATAGAATAATTCTATTCTACAACTAGTCATGCATTTTGTACAACTTAGATCTAAATTATTTAATTTCTAATTTTTTTTTATTTTAGATCTAATTATATCTCATGTGATATCTAAAATCACTAATTATTAGATTAAAAATAAATTAAAATCAAATCTAAATTATTTATAGGAACCTGGCACTGATATCAGTTAAAGAAAAAATCCTATTTCTTGGGTCAGGTTTGTTCAGATCAGATTTGATCAAGAAAAATATTTCAAAAATTTTTCTCTTAGATCTAAATCAAATTTGATACTTTTTAAATTTTATTTGATGATTCTAGTAAAATAAAATAAATTTAATTTAATTTAATTTAATTTATACCTTGTTATTGGGCAATCTTATTATCCTGTGATGATCCTGCTGATTTTTTAAGGTTCTAGATGCAGCCAAGCAATCGTCTGGCCTCTATTGGTATCCACTTTGGTAGAATCTAGAGATCTTCTCCTTCTTAATCATTCCTCAAAAGATCAGATCGGGGTCTGATCTTGAAGATCTTCAAAATCATTTTTGAAGATCCGATGTCATCTCTTGCAACAGTGCTGCCTTCTTCCTTTCTTGTCACCTTTCTCTTGTCTGGATCGCACCAAACTTGAGCCCAAAGCCTCTTGGGCATGGAGAGGACAGAGAGGATCAGAGGTAGGCATGGAGGAGAGGGGAGAGGGCTATGTGGCTTGGGCAAGGAGAGAGCCCTCTCAAATCTAGGCGCAGATAGGGTTTATATAGATCCTACTATGCCATGCAGTGCCACATCATCCCGGCCAATCACGTTACTTCATACAATCAGATCTAAATCTGATTGATGGAATGATATCATCTAATCCAATCAGATAAGAGCCCCACTCAAACATCCTTAGGTGGCACCAAGACTGGTCAAAGTAGAGTCTTTGGCGCCACCTTGTTTGATATCATGAAGCAACTTGGAGTCCCATCTATGTGGGACTTCAGATGTCATTATCCTTAGATGCATGTCTCCCTAGGTATATGCCCCTTCCTTTTCTCATTCTGGTAGGGGGACAAGAGGTCAAATCTCTCTCCTATGGGTGCATGACACATGGGCAGATGTCTAAGTGTCAAAGGTCAACGTTTGACCAAAGTCAAAAAGACAAGAATTAGCTGGTGATGGAAAATGATAGGTGTTGTCTCAAATTTATCTCATAAATTAAGACAGTCTTTTTCTGATCTAGACAAGCTCTAGTTAGACTAAGTAAAGATACCTGAGTGAGGCCAACACATTTGGCTCAGTCGAGACAACTTTTGATGATTGTTGAAGGAGAACATTAGGCTCAATCATATGATAGCATGATTTTCTTGAACCTAATTGAATCTAATTCAAATCAATTAAACTGGATTAGTCTAATTGATGATATCTAGATCTAAACCCTTATTTGTGTAATCTATTTAGGTTCAATTCTGTATGGTAATGAGATATGTCACAATCTCTATCATCAACATCATTGAAACATCTTTCGATGGATTAGAACTTTTCTGATTTAGACAACTAGAATGATCGATCATCCAAATCATTATAATTGCTCCTAAAATCTATCAATGATATCTAGCAGTATATGGTGGTAACCCATCAGAACTGAAAATGATCCTCTCGATGTAGTTACCTATGTAATTGAGTTCTTCTATCTTGAATCCCAATTAGATTAGGATTAAGATGAACTCGTCAAACCCTAATATCCATTATATGAATTAATCATTCAATTCAAATCCAATATGAAAATCTTAATAGAAACTCTTTCTATTATTTCACTCTATCATGGCCATGGGCTTATGGATTTAATTTTCATGATCATCATAGGGCCACTCCTCATCTACCGAGGTAGATAGATTCCCTCTTGGTGCAATCCAATTCCTACAATGAATATGCTATAGCCAACATACATCTCAAAATTTCGAATGGCTAGGAGATCGAGTCATAGTATAGTCAAACTATAACACCCTCAAGGTGAATGATCGATGCACCTTAGGTTAAATAATCAGACACACCACTACAGCTTCGAGCTAGTCATCGATGAGAAGGTAGACTTTCTAATGACTGCTGGTGGTGGTCATGCCCAGTACCCTTATTCTCTAACGAGTATCTGTACTCTCATTCTTATGTCTCTATACCATAAACTCAAGACTCATCTACTATAAAGAAGTGATTATAAACCAACCTTCCGAATTAATCACCATTCTCATGAAGATCCTAAGGTCTGGAGCATTTTATGAGTTAATAATGAAAATTCATGTCTTAAATTTTTAACTCTTAAAAATAAAAATTATCATTGCCATTAACTCAAGGGATGTATCACAGACACTAAATACACATTATGATAGAAAATAATCTATTTTATTATTTATAGTTAAAATAATAATTTTGCCCTTAGAAGTGTATAACAAGTGTTAGCCAATTCTGGCTTCTAGCGCACATATATCTATTAGATATATATGCCCTAGAAGCCAGAATTGGCTGACACTTGTAATACACTTCTAGGGGCAAAATTGTAATTTTGACTATAGTCAATAAAATGGATTAGTTTTTATCACATATGTGTATTTAGTATCTGTGATACATCCTTTGAGTTAATGGTAATAATAATTCATATTTTCAAGAGTTAAAAATTTAAAACATGAATAATCATTATTAACTTATAAAATGCTCTCGACCGTAGGATCATCACGAGGATGGTGATTGATCTAGAAGGTTGGTGTACAATCGCTACTCTTTAGTAGATGAGTCTTGAGTCTACAGTGTGGAGACACCGGAGTGAGAGTATAGATACTCGTTAGAGAATGAGGGCACTGAGTGTGACCACCTCGTGTAGTCATTAGAAAGTCTACCTTCCCATCAATGACTGACTCGATACTGCAGTGGTGTGTCTGTTTCATTGACCTGAGGTGCATCGGTAGTTCACCTTGAGGGTGTTATAGTTTGACTACACCATAACTCGATCTCCTAGCCATCCAAAACCCCAAGGTGTATGTTGGCTATAGCATGTTCATTGTAGGAACTGGATTGCATCAAGATAGAATCTATCTACCTTGGTGGTAGAAGAGCAGCCCTATGATGATCATGAGAATCAAATCCAGAAGCCCATGGCCATGGCAGAGTGAAATAATAGAAAGAGTTTCTATTTAGGTTTTCACATCAAACTTGAATCGAATGATTACATCATATGACAAAGACTAGGGTTTGACGAGTTCACTTAAATCCTAATCTGATCGGGGCTCAAGATAGAAGATCATAATCACACAGGTAGCAACACCAAGAGGTTCGCATTCAGCTCTGATGGGTTGTCACCATATATTGCTAGGTGTCACTGGTGGATTTTGGGAGCAATTAGAATAATTTAGATGATCGATCATTCTAGCTGTTCGAATCAGAAGAGTTCTGATCCATCAAAAAGAGTTTCGATGATGTCGATGATAGAGATCATGACATATCCCATTACCATATAGAACTGAATCTAATTGGATTACACAAACAAGGGTTTGAATCTGGTGATCATCAATTGAACTAATCTAGTTCAATTGATCTGAATAAGATTTAATTAGGTTCAAAAAAATCATACTAGCACTCGATTGAACCTAACGTTCTTCTTTTACTATCATAAATAGTTGTCCCGACTGAGTCAAAAGAGTTTGTGCTCGATCAGAGGCCTTCACTTGGTTTGACTGGAGTCTGTCCAACTTAGAAAAGGATTGTCTTATTTTGTAAGACAATACCTGCCATTTTTTGTCACCTACCATTTCTCATCCTTTGACTTTGGTTAAAAGTTGACCTTTGACTGGTCAAATATTGACCATTGACACTTTGAGTTCTATTCACATGTCACGCACCTATTGGAGAGCTAGTGGGGCTTGTCCCCCTACTAGAACCTAGCAAGGAGGAGGGCGCATGCTAAGGGTGGCGTGTGCCCAAGCTGGAGGCGCCCAGGAGTCCCTGTTGGATAGGGACTCCATCTCCTTTTTGGATTCCAATTAGACTCCTCCTAAGAACCAACTTTGACTAGTCTTAGATGCCATCTAAGGAGGAATCCATGGGACTCTATTCCCACCAATCAGATTTAGATCTGATTTCATAAAGGGTTATGATTGGTTGGGAAGAAGAGGAGTTGGATCACGCATAGTCTATAAATAAGACCCTGCACCCAACTCAAAAAGCATTGAAAATTCCCCATGCCCCAAGGCTACCTCTCTCCTCCTCCATGTCAAGAATATCTTCTCCCTCTCCTCTCCATGCCCAAAGTAGTTTGGGATCCAAGTTGGTGCAATCCAGATGAGAGAAAGGCGACAGAAAGCTAGAAGGCTGCGCTGTTGCATTGGACAACTACTGATCTTTAAAAGGTGTTTTGAAGATCCTCCAAATTAGATTCGGATCTAATTTTTGGAGATGTGATAGAGAAGAAGAGAATCTCTAGGTCCAGCCTGAGTGGATACCGATAGAGGCCAAGCACTTGCGTGGCTAGATCCAGAACCTTTCGCTGCTTACAGGATCATCAACGAGTAATAGGATTACCTTATGTTAAGATAAATTAAATTTTATTTAATTAATTTAAATTTATTTTAATTATTATAATAATAAATATTAGATTTAAAATATTCTAGATCTAATTTTGGATCAAAGAAAATTTTTTTTAAAATATATCTCTCGATTTGATCAGATCTGAACGAACCTGATCCAAAAAATCAGGATTTTCCTTCAACTGGTATTAGAGCCAAGGTTCTAATATGTTTAGATCCAATTTTAATTTTATTTTAATTAAAAAATAAGTAATTTCAGATGTCACATGAGATGTAATCAGATCTGAAATTAGAAAAATTTAAAATTAAATGATTTGGATCTAAGATTAGAAAATATGCATGACCAGTTCTAAAATAGAATAGTTCTATAGAATAGTCTTGCATGTTTATAATTTAATTTGATTAGATCATATTTTAGATTTATTTATTTACTATTTTTTGATATTATAATTATTATAATAACATCTAAAAAATAGCAAATAAAAAATTATTTAATTTTAAACATCATATGAGATATGATTGATGCATGTCTAGACTAGTTGTAGAATAGTTCTACATAGTTGTCTAGATTAGAGTTTATTTTGATAAGATCAATTTAAATCTAATTTTTCAAATTATTATGAGATAATTTAGATCTAAAACATGCATGATTCGATACATGAGATGTATGCAAAATATGCCATGATTAGATCTAATTTGTATATGAGATATATGATATAGATCTAAAACTGTTTTGTAGTATTACATGTTTCTGATTAAGGCGTTCCTCTTGGCCGTCCGATCATAAGAATGAAGAAAGGATTTAAAGACCCTCTTCTCCCATCTGATGGGGTGTTCTTATGATGTGTAGGGGTGCTGCGCATTCGTCCTTAATCAGAAACCCAAAACTTACTTTCTGCAAAACCCTAGATCCTGAAACCCTAGGATTTATTGTGCATATTTTATTTATGAACCCTACTTAATTAAAAATTAAGATTATGGAATATTAATTAGGTCTAAAATTGAGAATTTCAGATCTAAGACATATTCATAATATTGGGTTCGGACTTGGATAGCTCAATTAGGTCTAAGCGGTTGATCAAACCGAATCAAGAGTTGGTTAGATGGGATCAACAATGCTTAAATTGACCAGCCTAATAGGATTAAGTCTGGGTCAAGATCGAGTCACGATCAAGCAAGACCTAATTAGGCTCAGAGGTTAGAGTCTGGATTGTAGGCTAACCCAATTGGTTCTGACTCAACAATTTGGTGTCTAAGGTAAGTTTGGCACATACGACCGACTGGTTTTTAATTGGAAGCTACTCGACCTGAATGCGTTCTTGTACGAGTTAATGGCATATTCCTTCCACCGGTCTCACTTACCTGGCCATATCTGTTGACACAGTTCTGATTTGAGGTGGTCAATAATCCGAGCTAACCCATGCCACTAGGTTAGTCATAATTGTTATGACTATGACAAGTCTAGTTTAATGAGACCTGAATCAATTCTTCCTAAGAAAAGATTAAGTCTGAGGTCTTCCACCATTGTAGATGTGCGGGCCCTTCCCGGGGTTGATTGTTCTCGACTGGATATAGTGGCTCAGTTGCACCAAGAAGATGCAACCATGTCTATTAGGCATTGGATGCTATGGGCTGGAGGATGAGTTGGGCTCAATATTCCGAATACGGTGAGAGACTCAATTAGGAATCCAGTCTATGCAAATGGTGGGTCTGACTTAACTAAGGAGTGGATCAATATTTTGGATACGGTGAGATTCATGAATTAGAGACCAAGTTTGGGTGCACCATGATTAGAGAATCATTGAACAAGAGTTGTTCACTCATTGGCTAACCCATCACTAATAACTGTTAGGTGAGGTGATGAGTCAGTTGGTGAGACCGCACCACCCACTAGAAATCATTAATCATGGAGATTTTTGCATCTCTATAGAGGGAGTGTAGGGATCCGAGAAAATAGTAGAAGCTAATTTATTTAAAAATAAAATCTCTAAACAAATTGATCAAGTCATAATTACAGTATCTAACCTGAATCTTTGACTCTCTATAGAAAAATATCTGCATCCAACCCATTAACACGTATCCTAGACACACATTGACTGAGCGAACCCAATTATAAAGATTGGCTCGGGAACTACAAAATTATTTTGGGTTTCGAAAAGTTAATCCATGTATTGGACAAGGACCCTCCCATCTTACCAACCCGTCCATCCACTAAATAGAGAGTTTCTCTGAAAAAATGGATTGATGAAGATAATAAGACCAAATATTACATATTGGGCTTGATGTCTAATGAGCTCCAGCACCAACATAAAGATATCGGAACTGCTCGCCAAATGTTGGCTCACCTGCAGGAGATGTTTGGTGAACAGAGTTGCGCAGCTAAGTATCAAGTCATGAAATGACTTTTTAAGGCTAAGATGCGTGATGGGCAGTCAGTCCAAGATCACTGTCTGATGATGATCAAGGATTTGAAAGAGCTTGAGAAGCTCGATGTGAAGTTAGACTTAGATCTGCAGAATGATATTATTTTGCAATCCTTGACTGATGCATATGGGCAATTCATCATGAATTACCACATGCATAAACTTCAAAATTCTTGGCCGAATTAATGAACATGCTGGTCACCGCTGAGCTTTCTATGAAAGGTTCTAAAGGCTCAGTTCTTGCTATGGAATGGACTTCTTCTAAAAGAAAGTCTTCTGAAAAGAAAAGAAAGTCTATGAAAAAGTAGAAGGTGGAAGGAGGAAAGAAGAAGAAGGCAGAGCCGAAGAAGAAGGCCTCTGCCAAAGGAAAGTGTTTCCATCGCAACAGCGATGGCCACTGAAAGTGGAACTATCCTACTTACCTGACCATCCTGAAGAACAAGAAGGAAGGTCCTTCTGGAGGTATGCTCGTTATTGAGTCTAACCTTATGGTTTCTTCTGCATCCAGTTGGGTGCTTGACTCTGGTTCTAGTGCTCATCTGTGCACTTCTATGCAGGGTCTTGAGGATAGCAGGAGGCTGAGGGATGGAGACATGATCCTACGCATCGGTAATGGAGCAAGAGTTGCTGCAGTAGCCGTGGAAACATACCCTCTTCGATTACCATCTGGTTTAGACTTAGTTTTGAAAGACTGTTATTATGTGCCTGCAGCTAGCAGGAATTTGATTTCTGTTTCATGCTTAGCACTAGAAGGCTATGTGATTACCTTCTTTAAGGACCATTGTAACATTCTTTATGAAAGAAATAAAATTGCAAATGGTTTCCTTATTAATGGTCTTTATCAGCTACATATTGATGTACCTATTCTAACTATCGAGCAAAACGTGAATGCCAAACGACCTAGGGATAGTCCAAATGATAGATATCTATGGCACCTGAGATTAGGTCATATAGCAGAAGATAGGATCAACAAATTGGAAAAAAATGGGCTATTGAGTCCATTGACTTTCGAGTCATATCCAACTTGTGAATCTTGTCTTCAAGGCAAAATGACTAAACTCCCTTTTGTTAGGACATGGGGAAAGGGCCACAGATCTCCTTGCCCTAGTACATACTGATGTGTGCGGCCCATTTGATGTGCCGGCTAGAGGCAATTTTGTCTACTTCATTACCTTTATCGATGATCTGTCTAGGTATGGGTATGTGTATCTTATGAGACATAAGTCTGAAGCTTTTGAAAAGTTCAAAGAATTCAGACATGAAGTAGAAAAACAAACTGGAAAACCCATTAAGGTTCTTCGATCAGATCGAGGAGGTGAATACCTTAGCCATGAATTCCTAGACTATCTTAAGGAAAATGGCATAGTCTCTCAATGGACTCCACCAGGAACACCTCAACTCAACGAGGTTTCAGAACAGGAGAAATCGGACTCTATTGGATATGGTCCGATCCATGATGAGCTTCACAGACCACCCTGATTTTCTTTGGGGACACTCATTGTTAACTTCAATTTATCTACTGAATAGGGTTCCTCTAAAACCGTTTCCTACCACACCGTATGAGATATGGCATGGTAAGAAACCAAGTCTGAGTCATCTCAGAATTTGGGTTGTCCGGCTCATGTCAAAAGACAACAAGCGGACAAGTTAGAGTTTAGGATCCTTCAGAGCTCGATTCATAGGATATCCTAAAGAGTCATTAGGATACTATTTCTACATTCCAGAAGACCACAATGTGATTGTGAGTCGACATGCCATCTTTCTTGAAAAATAGTTTATTCAAGATAGCGGCATTGGAAAGCAGATTAAGCTTGATGAGAAAGTCTCACAAGTACAACGAGCTAAGGACCAATTGGAACCAAATCAGGTTGAGCCAATAAGAACACTACCTCCTCCACCTCGTAGATCAGAAAGAGTTTTCCATCCCCCTGAAAGATACTTAGGTATTATTTCAGAGGAAATAGAGAAAATGTTCCTCATAGGTAATGGTGCTCATGGTGATGATCCCAAAACCTACAACGAGGCGATATCAGATATCGACTCCGAGAAATGGCTAGAGGCAATGCAGTCAGAAATTGACTCGATGCACTCAAACCAAGTCTGGACCTTGGTAGATCCACCAGAAGGTATAGTACCTATTGGGTGTAAATGGATCTTCAAGAGAAAGATTGGTGCAGATTGGAATGTGGAGACATTCAAGGCTAGACTAGTGGCAAAAGGTTATAGTCAATGCGAAGGCATTGACTATCAGGATACCTTTTCCCAGTGGCTATGCTAAAATCCATCCGCACATTGCTTGCCGTTGCAGCCTATTTCGATTATGAAATATGGCAAATGGACGTGAAAATGGCATTCTTAAATGGATATCTTGAGGAAGATATCTATATGGAACAGCCGCTAGGTTTCACATCCAGTGATACTGATCACAAGGTTTGCAAGCTGCAAAGGTCCATATATGGACTTAAGCAAGCATCTCGGAGCTGGAACACTCATTTCAATGATGTGATCAAAAAGTTTGGTTTCATCAAAAATGAAGAGGAACCATGTGTCTTCAAAAAGGTCAGTGGGAGCGCTGTTGTCTTCCTCGTATTGTACGTGGATGACATCCTCCTTATTGGGAATGATATTCCCATGTTGACGATAGTCAAAATATGGTTGTCCAAGGAATTCTCCATGAAAGACCTAGGTGAAGCATCCTTTATTCTAGGAATTAAGGTCTATAGGGATAGACCGAATAGGATGCTAGGACTTTCACAGAAGATGTACATAGAGGAAGTACTAAAGAGGTTTAGTATGGAAAACTCTAAGAGGGGATTAATATCCTTCAGACATGGTATTCATCTTTCCAAGAAGATGTGCCCTAGCACACCTGAGGAAATAGAACGCATGAGCAAGATCCCTTATGCTTCTGCAATAGGGAGCCTCATGTATGCCATGCTATGTACACGACCTGATATAGCCCATGCTGTGAGTGTCACAAGCAGATATCAGTCAAATCCAGGTGAAGAACACTGGACTTCTGTGAAATGTATCCTTAAGTACTTGAGAAGAACTAAGGATATGATGTTGGTCTTTGGTAATGGAGAACTCCAAGTCCAGGGATACACAGACTCGGATTTCATGTCCGATATAGATGATCGAAAGTCGACATCTGGGAGTCTGTTTGTGTGCAATGGTGGTGCTGTCAGCTGGAAAGAGTTTCCAAGCAAACCGTGATAGCAGATTCCACCATGGAAGCAGAATATATCGCTGCATCAGAGGCTGCGAAGGAAGCATTCTGGTACAAGAAGTTTGCTGCAGAAATTGGAGTAATGCCATCAGATGCCATTCCTCTATACTGCGACAACAATGGTGCCATAGCCCTTGCTAAGGAGCCGAGGTCTCACCAGAAATCCAAGCACATTGAGCGGCGATACCACCTCATCCGCGATTACCTCGAGAAGGGTTACGTCGAGGTCAAGAGAGTCAACTCCACAGATAATGTGGCAGACCCACTTACAAAGCCGTTGGGCCAGCAGAAGATCGAAGCCCACCTTGAGAAGATGGGACTTAGACTTGTAGCCAATTGGCTTTAGGACAAGTGGGAGATTGTTAGATATATGTGCCCTAGAAGCCAGAATTGGCTGACACTTGTAATACACTTCTAGGGGCAAAATTATAATTTTGACTATAATCAATAAAATGGGTTATTTTCTATCACATATGTGTATTTAGTGTCTGTGATACATCCTTTGAGTTAATGGTAATGATAATTCATATTTTCAAGAGTTGAAAATTTAAGACATGAATAATCATTATTAACTCATAAAATGCTCCCGACCATAGGATCATCACGAGGATGGTGATTGATCCGGAAGGTTGGTGTACAATCGCTTCTCTTTAGTAGATGAGTCTTGAGTCTATGGTGTGGAGACACCGGAGCGAGAGTATAGGTACTCGTTAGAGAACGAGGGCACTGAGCGTGACCACCTCGAGTAGTCATTAGGAAGTCTACCTTCTCGTCAATGACTGACTCGATGCTGCAGTGGTGTGTCTGGTTCTTTGACCTGAGGTGCATCGGTAGTTCACCTTGAGGGTGTTATAGTTTGACTACACCATTAACTCGATCTCCTAGCCATATGGAACCCTGAGGTGTATGTTGGCTATAGCATGTTCATTGTAGGAACTGGATTGCATCAAGATGGAATCTATCTACCTCGGTGGTAGAGGAGCAGCCCTATGATGATCATGAGAATCAAGTCCAGAAGCCCATGGCCATGGTAGAGTGAAATAATAGAAAGAGTTTCTATTTAGATTTTCACATCGGACTTGAATCGAATGATTACATCATATGACAGAGACTAGGGTTTGACGAGTTCACCTTAACCCTAATCTGATCGGGGCTCAAGATAGAAGAACTTAATCACATAGGTAGCTGCACCAAGAGGTTCGCATTCAGCTCTGATGGGTTGCCACCATATACTGCTAGGTGTCACTGGTGGATTTTGGGAGCAATTAGAATGATTTAGATGATCGATCATTCTAGCTGTTCGAATCAGAAGAGTTCTGATCCATCGAAAGGAGTTTCGATGATGTCGATGATAGAGATCATGACATATCCCATTACCATACAGAACTGAACCTAACTGGGTCACACAAACAAGGGTTTGAATCTGGTGATCATCAATTGAACTAATCTAGTTCAATTGATCTGAATGAGATTCAATTAGGTTCAAGGAAATCGTGCTAGCACTCGATTGAACCTAACGTTCTTCTTTTACTATCATAAATAGTTGTCCTGACTGAGCCAAAGGAGTTTGTGCTCGATCAGAGGCCTTCACTTGGTCTGACTGGAGCCTGTCCAAGTCAGAAAAGGGTTGTCTTATTTTGTAAGACAATACCTGCCATTTTTGGTCACCTGCCATTTCTCATCCTTTGACTTTGGTCAAAAGTTTACCTTTGACTGGTCAAATGTTGACCATTGACACTTTGACTTCTGTCTACGTGTCATGCACCTATTAGAGAGTTGGTGGGGCTTGTCCTTCTGCTTGAACTTGGCAAGGAGGAGGGCGCACGCCACCCTTGGCATGCGCCCAAGCTGGAGGCGCCCAGGAGTCCCTGTTGGACAGGGACTCCATCTCCATTTTGGATTCTGATTAGACTCCTCCTAAGAACCAACTTTGACTGGTCTTAGGCACCATCTAAGGAGGAATTCATGGGACTCTATTCCCATCAATCAGATTTAGATCTGATTTCACAAAGGATTGTGATTAGTTGGGAAGAAAAGAAGTTGGATCATGCATAGTCTATAAATAAGACCCTGCGCCCATCTCAAAAAGAATTGAAAATTTCCCACACTGCAAGGCTACCTCTCTCCTCCTCCTCCATGCCAAGACCATCTTCTCCCTCTCCTCTCCATGCCCAAAATAGTTTGGGATCCAAGTTGGTGCAATCCAAATGAGAGAAAGGCGACAGAAAGCTAGAAGGCCATGCTGCTACAAAGGACAACTGCTAATCTTCGAAAGATGTTTTGAAGATCCTCGAATCAGATTCAGATCTGATTTTTGGAGATGTGATAGAGAAAAAGAGGATCTTCAGATCCAGCCCGAGTGGATACCAGTAGAGGCCAAGCACTTGCATGGCTTGATCCAGAACCTTTCGCTGCTTACAGGATCATCAATGGATAATAGGATTACCCTACGTTAAGATAAATTAAATTTGATTTAATTTATCTAAATTTATTTTAATTATTAAAAAAATAATGATCAGATCTGAAATATCTCAGGTCTAATATGGATCAAAGAAAAAAGTTTTTGAAATATATCTCTCGATTCGATCAAATCTGAACGAACCTAATCTAGAAAATCAGGATTTTCCTTCAATATCTAATAATTTGAACCATGTCCTTTCTATCTTTAAATCATAAGTAACCTAAATCCTCTCAATTATTAGGTTCTTAAAATGATTAAGTTATGGAGATAACTGAGTCATAGCCTCCCATTAAGATGAATAGTAATTAGTCCAATTTTTTAGGAGAACATTGGAGGTGCCTTGCACCTGGTGTTTATTTGGATATTAGAATTACTATCTATCATATGATTATTAGGTTGCACTCTCTTAATGATAATCAGGTTAGCCAGAGCTTTCCTTGGCCCTAGCTATCATTGGTTTGATGCACTGAAGTTAATCATGTTAATGGTTGGACCTAACCAAACTTTTTCAGTGGAGGCTATAGCCTACTGATTTGGTATCAAGGGCAAAATCTAAATATTAAAAGTTATTTAAAAAAATAATTAGTTATGAACCTATATGTAGATGCACATGGGTTAGCCAGAGCTTTCCTCGAGCCCGTCTATAGTCTATATGGATTTCAGTATCCACTAAGGAGTTAGTGTAATTCGTCGAATTGGAGGTAAAGGCTACCAATTCATTAAAAATAGTGGAAGGACCGTTAGACTAAAGTCTAAGTCTTTAGGATTTAAATTTATTCAAGTACTTATTAGGTTTCAAGTTTTTCTTTCAGATAAATAGAATGGCTAGAATAAGTTCGCTCCTTTCACTGTTGGACAATGGTAAGCATTTAGGACTTGAGAATAAGAAGTCTAGTGTTGACCCTAATAAGACAGATCTAGAGAGGAATGATCCTCTTAACCCAAATAGGCTGAATAGGAGGAATCATCAAGTGGTTGCTGGTCAAGGCTGTTACATGATAACACCTTGTAATTTCTCCGTATATGACATATTTGCCTAGGTATTAGATATTGGGAGTCCAATTCATATATGCAATTCATTACATGGACTTCAAATTGATAGAAAATTCGAGAATTGTGATAGATTTCTTAATGTCGAAAATGGAAGTCAAGTTCCTATCCTAGCATTAGAAACTCTTGAACTATTTTTCAAAAATAATATTATCATTTTAAGCGACTGTCACTATTATCCATCTTTTATGATGAATATAATATCTATTGGGCTATTGGCCCAGGATGGTTATTATTTATCAATAAAAGAAAATTATTGTCATATCATTATGAATGATGTTACAGTACTACAAGGACAATCGAAAAATGGTATTTACATTATATCACAGCCTATTAGTGTAATGTACACGTTGAATAAATGATCAAAACTAGATAATGTCACTAATGCTTATCTTTGACACTGTAGGCTAGATCGTATAAACAAAAAAAGGATTAATAGGTTAGTCAAGGAGCGTATCCTTGATATTGATGATTGTGAATCATTAAATACCTATGAGTCATGCCTTCTTAGAAAGATGACCAAATAACCTTTTATTAGAAAAGATGAATGGGCTGCTGAGCTTTTGGATCTAATACATACTGATGTATGTGGGCCTATGAACACCTGTACTACAGATGGGTATTACTACTTCATTACATTTATTGACGACCTATCTAGGTATGGGTACATCTATCTTATGAAGAATAAATTCGATTCATTTGAAATGTTCAAACGATATCAAAATGAGGTAAAAAAATAACTTTGAAAGAGTGTTAAAATCTTTTGATCTGATCGAGGAGGGAAATATTTTTTCAGTGAGTTTCTGACATATCTAGGAGAGAATGAAATTCTCTCATAATGAATCTCTCCTAGAACACCACACCATAATGGTGTATCTAAAAGGAGGAATTGGATCCTATTGGACATAGTTCGATCCATGATGGGGTTTGCAAGTCTGTCGATTTTATTTTGGGGTAATGTACTAGAGACTACCTATTTTATTTTGAATAATATTCTGAGCAAGTCTTTTGCAATGACTCCATATGAGATATGGACTAGAAATAAGCTAACACTCTCTCACTTTAGGATTTGGGGATATCGAGCGTATGTTAAACATTTGCAGTCAAAAAAGCTTAGACCTAGGTCCAATAAATGCTTGTTCATAGGGTACCCTAAGGAAATCAGGGGTTATTACTTCTATCTTGTTGAAGAACAAAAGATGTTCGTCAGCAATAAAGCAGTCTTTTTGGAAAAAGAGTTCCTTAGTGAAGGAGCAGCTGCCTCTAATGCTGAACTTAATGAAGTTCGATAGGTAGAAGAATTAACATATTCTAGTGAACCTGTAGAATTGGATTTGATAAGATCAAACCCAGAGCCTATTAAAGTGGCACCAAGAAGATTCGATAGAATACCACATCAATCGGATAGATACTATAGTTTCTTGGTCCCATATGGTGATCCTGTCGAACTTGATGAGAACGATGAGGATCTGATCACCTACATGGATGCCATGTAGAGATCTGACTTCGATATGTGGCTAGAAGTTATGAAATCCAAAATGGAGTTCATGAAAGTCAATAGTGCATGGATACTGATTGATCCACCTGAAGGGGTAAAATCCATTGGGTGTAATTGGATTTCTAAGAGGAAAAAGGGCACAGATGAGAAGGTGGAGACCTATAAAGCCCATCTAGTTGCCAAGGGATATCGTCAGCATTATGGTATTGACTATGATGAGATGTTTTCTCCAATGGCAATGCTCAAATCTATTTGGATCATGGTTAAGATAGCGGCATACCTAAACTATGAGAATGATATTCTATTGTTGTATTCCATGTACTATATGCAGATGACATTCTGTTAATCGAGAATGACATTCCGGCATCATAGAAAATAAAGATTTGGCTATCGTCTAAATTCTCCATGAATGACTTGGGAGAAGCATCCTTCATCCTAGGGATGAACATCTATAGAGATAGATCTAAAAGGTTGCTTGGTTTGTCTCTACCTACATACATTGATACTGTGCTGAAATGATTTAGCATGGAGAATTTCAAGAAGGACTATCTTCCAATAGGCCATAAAATTTCACTCTTCAAGAGGAATTATCCAACAACTTCTCAAGAGAGAGATCGTATGAATAGAATACCATAAACTTTGGCAGTGGGTTCTATTATGTATCCCATGATGTGTACGAGATTGGATGTGGCATAATCACTAGCCATAGTGAGTAGATACCAGTCTAATCCAGATGAGAATTACTGAAAGGTTGTAAAAACTATCCTTAAGTATTTAAGAAATACTAAGGACTAGTGGTTCATCTATGGAGATTCCGACTTAAAACTTATGGGATACACTGATTCCAGTTTCTAGTCAGAAAATGATGATAGCAAAAGTGTGTCAGGTTTTGTGTTTACCCTAAATGGTGGAGCGGTCTACTGGAAGAGTTTCTAGTAGCACACTATAGTCGATTCTATATGCAAGGTGGAGTATATCACGGCATCTGTTGCTACGAAAAAAGTTGTGTGGCTGTGGAAGATCATTGACGAGCTGGGAGTGGCACCCTCCTTGGATGATCCAGTTCTGCAATACTGTGACAACACTGGAGCCATAGCTTAAGCGAAAAAGTCGAAGGCACATCAGCGCACCAAACATATTCTACATTGCTACCATCTTGTACGAGAGATCGTGGAGCGAGGTGACGTGGAGCTTCAAAAGGTTGATGAAAAGGAGAATGTGGCTGACCCCTTTACTAAAGCTCTCGAAACCAAAGAGTTCGATAATCACAAATGAAAGATGGATATTCGATACTATTCTGAGTAGCTTTAGTTTAAGTGAGAGTTGTTGAAAAATGTATCATGAAGCCAATCATCTAGGTTGTAGATGGTTGAGCTAAATGTAATTGTACTTTAATTATTAATGGATAAAATTACTCTTTTGGCATATTCATCACTTTGTACATCTTTCTTAATGAACTCTTCTATGATGAAGTCTTTAGGACTATTTAGACTCGACAAAGGTGGATTTGTCATTTAGTTCTCAAATATGTTCGCGACCAAATGATTCGTTATTATCCAAGAGGACAACATATTGAGTGTAGGTCGTTGTGTGCTATAAGTGTTGGTTGTCCTCTTAACCAAGAAATATGAAGATACTGTTATTGACCTGAAGAAACCTATGACATTCTCTATGGATAGCAAACCACCAATTCTCTCCACCTGGATCTGTGATGGGGCACCTCCCTCCTTGGGCTTGAGGGAGATGCCCCCCTTCTCTAGGGTTTCTTCAAGAACCCTAGGGTGGCAACTCTAGAGAGAAGAGAAGAAGAGAGTTGAGGGAGAAAAGGTCTATATTCCACACTATAATGAAATCCTAATACAACCTATGTATTTATACATAGCTATTAGGCTCAACCAAAAAAGCTTCCTAGCTAACACAATACATGAAAGCACTGTTAGATATATGTGCCCTAGAAGCCAGAATTGGCTGACACTTGTAATACACTTCTAGGGGCAAAATTATAATTTTGACTATAATGAATAAAATGGGTTATTTTCTATCACATATGTGTATTTAGTGTCTGTGATACATCCTTTGAGTTAATGGTAATGATAATTCATATTTTCAAGAGTTGAAAATTTAAGACAAGAATAATCATTATTAACTCATAAATTGCTCCCGACCATAGGATCATCACGAGGATGGTGATTGATCTAGAAGGTTGGTGTACAATCGCTTCACTTTAGTAGATGAGTCTTGAGTCTACGGTGTGGAGACATTGGAGCGAGAGTACAGGTACTCGTTAGAGAATGAGGGCACTGAGCGTGACCACCTCGAGTAGTCATTAGGGAGTCTACCTTCTCATCAATGACTGACTCGATGCTGCAGTAGTGTGTCTGGTTCTTTGACCTGAGGTGCATCGGCAGTTCACCTTGAGGGTGTTATAGTTTGACTACACCATTACTCGGTCTCCTAGCCATATGGAACCCTGAGGTGTATGTTGGCTATATCATGTTCATTGTAGGAACTGGATGGCATCAAGATGGAATCTATCTACCTCGGTGGTAGAGGAGCAGCCCTATGATAATCATGAGAATCAAGTCCAGAAATCCATGGCCATGGTAGAGTGAAATAATAGAAAGAGTTTCTATTTAGATTTTCACATCGGACTCGAATCGAATGATTACATCATATGACAGAGACTAGGGTTTGACGAGTTTACCTTAACCCTAATCTGATCGGGGCTCAAGATAGAAGAAGCTTGAATCACACAGGTAGCTGCACCAAGAGGTTCGCATTCAGCTCTGATGGGTTGCCACCATATACTGCTAGGTGTCACTGGTGTAGATTTTGGGAGCAATTAGAATGATTTAGATGATCGATCATTCTAGCTGTTCGAATCAGAAGAGTTCTGATCCATCGAAAGGAGTTTCGATGATGTCGATGATAGAGATCATGACATATCCCATTACCATACAGAACTGAACCTAACTGGGTCACACAAATAAGGGTTTGAATTTGGTGATCATCAATTGAACTGATCCAGTTCAATTGATCTGAATGAGATTCAATTAGGTTCAAGGAAATCGTGCTAGCACTCGATTGAACCTAACGTTCTTCTTTTACTATCATAAATAAGTTGTCCTGTCTGAGCCAAAGGAGTTTGTGCTCAATTAGAGGCCTTCATATGGTCTGACTGGAGGTTGTCCAAGTCAGAAAAGGTTGTCTTATTTTGTAAGACATTACCTGCCATTTTTGGTCACCTGCCATTTCTTGTTCTTTGACTTTGGTCAAAAGTCTACCTTTGACTGGTCAAACATTGACCATTGACACTTTGACTTTTGACCACATGTCATGCACCTATTGGAGTGCTGGTGGGGGCCTATCCTCCTGCAAGAACCTGGCAAGGAGGAGGGCGCATGCCACCCTAGGCGTGTACCCAAGCTAGAGGCACTTAGGAGTCCTTGTTGGACAAGGACTCCATCTCCTTTTTGGATTCTAATTAGAGTTCTTCTAAGAACCAACTTTGACTGGTCTTAGGCACCCTCTAAGGAGGAATCCAGGGGACTCTATTCCTACCAATCAGATTTAGATCTGATTTCATAAAGGGTTGTGATTGGTTGGGAAGAAGAGGAGTTGGATCATAGGTAGTCTATAAATAAGACCCTGCGCCCAACTCAAAGATTGATTAAGATAAGAGTTTCCATACGCCCAAAGGCCTTTTCTCCTCTCCTCCACCATGCTAAAGCTTCTTCTCCCTCTCCTCTCCACATCCAAAATAGTTTTGGAGCTTGGTTGGTGCGATCCAGATCAAAGAAAGGCGATCAAAAGCAAGAAGGCTGCACTGCTGCAAAGGACGACTACTGATCTTCAAAAGGAGTTTTGAAGATCCTCCAGATCAGATCCAGATCTAATTTTTGGAGATGTGATAGAGAAGAAGAGGATCTCCAGATCCAACTCGAGTGGATATCGGTAGAGGCCTAGGCGCTTGCGTGGCTAGATCCAGAACCTTCCACTGCATACAGGATCATCAACAGGGTAATAGGATTACCCAAATCAGGTAAATTAAATTTGATTTAATTTATTTTTATTTTATTTTATTTATTAAAATAATAAGAATCAGATCTAAAATATCAAGATCTGATTAGATCAAAGAGAAAAATTTTTGAAATATATCTCTTGATCTGATCAGATCTGAACGAACCTGGACCAAAAAATCAGGATTTTCCCTTCAACTGGTATCAGAGCCATGGTTCTAAAAATGTTTAGATCTGATTTTAATTTTATTTTAATTAGAAAATAAAGTGATTTTAGATGTCACATGAGATGTGATCAGATCTAAAATCAGAAAAAAATTAAAATTAAATGATTTAGGATCTAAGAATTATGAAAATATGCATGACTAGTTCTAAAATAGAATAGTTCTATAGAATAGTTCTTGCATGTCTTTGATTTAATCTGATTAAACCTATATTTTAGATCTATCTTATTTACTATTTTTTGATATTATAATGGTTATAATAACATCTGAAAAATCAGCAAATAAAAATTATTTAATTTTAAATATCATATGAGATATGATTGATGCATGTCTAGACTAGTTGTAGAATAGTTCTACATAATTGTCTAGATTAGAATTTATTTTGATTAGATCAATTTAAATCTAATTTTTTAGATTATTATGAGATAATTTAGATCTGAAAACATGCATGATTATGATACATGAGATGTATGCAAAATATGCCATGATTAGATCTACTTTATATATGAGATATATGATATAGATCTGATATTGTTTTGTAGTATTGAATGTTCCTGATTAAGGCGTTCCTCTTGGCCGTCCGGTCATAAGAACGAAGAAGGGTTTAAAGGCCCTCTCTTCCCATTCGATGGGGTGTTCTTATGATGTGTAGGGGTGCTGCGTGTTCGTCCTTAATCAGAAATCCAAAACTTACTTTCTGCAAAACCCTAGATCCTGAAACCCTAGGATTTATTGTGCATATTTTGTTTATGAACCCTACTTAATTAAGAATTAAGTTTATGGAATATTAATTAGGTCTAAAATTGAGAATTTCAGATCTAAGACATATTCATAATACTGGGTTCGGGCTTGGGTAGCTCAATTAGGTCTAAGCGGTTGATCAAACCGAATCAAGAGTTGGTTAGATGGGATCAACAATGCTTAAATTGACCAGCCTAATAGGATTAAGTCTGGGTCAAGATCGAGTCACGATCAAGCAAGACCTAATTAGGCTCAGAGGTTAGAGTCTGGATTGTAGGCTAACCCAATTGGTTCTGGCTCAACAATTTGGTGTCTAAGGTAAGTTTGGCACATACGACCGACTGGTTTTTAATTGGAAGCTACTCGACCTGAATGCGTTCTTGTACGAGTTAATGGCATATTCCTTCCACCGGATCTCACTTACCTGGCCATATCTGTTGACACAGTTCTGATCTGAGGTGGTCAATAATCCGAGCTAACCCATGCCACTAGGTTAGTCATAATTGTTATGACTAAGCCAAGTCTAGTTTAATGAGACCTGAATCAATTCTCCCTAAGAAAAGATTAAGTCTGAGGTCTTCCACCATTGTAGATGTGCGGGCCCTTCCCGGGGTTGATTGTTCTCGGACTGGATACAGTGGCTCAGTTGCACCGGAAGACGCAACCATGTCTATTAGGCATTGGATGCTATGGGCTGGAGGATGAGTTGGGCTCAATATTCCGGATACGGTGAGAGACTCAATTAGGAACCCAGTCTATGCAAATGGTGGGTCTGACTTAACTAAGGAGTGGATCAATATTCTGGATACGGTGAGATTCATGAATTAGAGACCAAGTTTGGGTGCACCATGATTAGAGAATCATTGAACAAGAGTTGTTCACTCATTGGCTAACCCATCACCAATAACTGTTAGGTGAGGTGATGAGTCAGTTGGTGAGACCGCACCACCCACTAGAAATCATTAATCGTGGAGATTTTCGCATCTCTACAGAGGGAGTGTAGGGATCCGAGAAAATAGTGGGAGCTAATTTGTTTAAAAATAAAATCCCTAAACAAATTGGTCAAGTCAAAATTACAGTATCTAACTAGAATCTTTGACTCTCTACAGGAAAATGTCTGCATCCAACCCATTGGCACGTATCCTGGACACACATAGACTGACTGGACCCAATTATAAAGATTGGCTCAGGAACTACAAAATTATTTTGGGTTTCGAGAAGTTAACCCATGTTATTGGACCAGGACCCTCCCACCTTACCAGCCCGTCCATCTGTTGAACAGAGAGCGTCTCTGGAAAAATGGATAGACGAAGATAATAAGGCCAGATATTACATGTTGGGCTCGATGTCTGATGAGCTCCAGCGCCAACATGAAGATATCGGGACTGCTCGCCAAATGTTGGCTCACCTGCAGGAGATGTTTGGTGAACAGAGTCGCGCAGCCAAAGTATCAAGTCACGAAATGACTTTTTAAGGCTAAGATGCGTGATGGGCAGTCAGTCCAAGATCACTGTCTGACAATGATCAAGGACATGGAAGAGCTTGAGAAGCTCGGTGTGAAGTTGGACTTGGACCTGCAGAACGATATTATTCTGCAATCCTTGACTGATGCATATGGGCAATTCATCATGAATTACCACATGCATAAACTTCAAAATTCCTTGGCCGAATTAATGAATATGCTGGTTACCGCTGAGCTTTCTATGAAAGGTTCTAAAGGCTCAGTTCTTGCTATGGAATGGACTTCTTCCAAAAGAAAGTCTTATGGAAAGAAAAAGAAGTCTGTGAAAAAGCAGAAGGTGGAAGGATCAAAGAAGAAGAAGGCAGAGCCGAAGAAAAAGGCCGATGTCAAAGGAAAGTGTTTCCATTGCAACAGCGACGGCCATTGGAAGCGGAACTGCCCTACTTACCTGGCCACCCTAAAGAACAAGAAGGAAGGTCCTTCTGGAGGTATGCTCGTTATTGAGTCTAACCTTACGATTTCTTCTGCATCCAGTTGGGTGCTTGACTCTGGTTCTAGTGCTCATCTGTGCACTTCTATGCAGGGTCTTGAGGATAGCAGGAGGCTGAGGGATGGAGACATGATCCTACGCGTCGGTAATGGAGCAAGAGTTGCTGCAGTAGCCGTGGGAACATACCCTCTTCGATTACCATCTGGTTTAGACTTAGTTTTTGAAAGACTGTTATTATGTGCCTGCAGCTAGCAGGAATTTGATTTCTATTTCATGCTTAGCACAAGAAGGTTATGTGATCACCTTCTTTAAGGACCATTGTAACATTCTTTATGAAAGAAATAAAATTGCAAATGGTTTCCTTATTAATGGTCTTTATCAGCTACATATTGATGTACCTATTCTAACTATCGAGCAAAACGTGAATGCCAAATGACCTAGGGATAGTCCAAACGATAGATATCTATGGCACCTGAGATTAGGTCATATAGCAGAAGATAGGATCAACAAATTGGAGAAAAATGGGCTATTGAGTCCATTGACTTTTGAGTCATATCCAACTTGTGAATCTTGTCTTCAAGGCAAAATGACTAAACTCCCTTTTGTTGGACATGGGGAGAGGGCCACAGATCTCCTTGCCCTAGTACATACTGATGTGTGCGGCCCATTTGATGTGCCGGCTAGAGGCAATTTTGTCTACTTCATTACCTTTACCGATGATCTGTCTAGGTATGGGTATGTGTATCTTATGAGACACAAGTCTGAAGCTTTTGAAAAGTTCAAAGAATTCAGACATGAAGTAGAAAAACAAACTGAAAAATCCATTAAGGTTCTTCGATCAGATCGAGGAGGTGAATACCTTAGCCTGGAAATTCCTAGACTATCTAGACTATCTAAAGGAAAATGGCATAGTCTCTCAATGGACTCCACCAGGAACACCTCAACTCAACGGAGTTTCAGAAATGGAGAAATCGGACCCTATTGGATATGGTTCGATCCATGATGAGCTTCACAGACCTCCCTGATTTCCTTTGGGGACACTCATTGTTAACTTCAATTTATCTACTGAATAGGGTTCCCTCTAAAACCATTCCTACCACACCGTATGAGATATGGCACGGTAAGAAACCAAGTCTGAGTCATCTCAGAATTTGGGGTTGTCCAGCTCATGTCAAAAGACAACAAGCGGACAAGTTAGAGTTTTAGGTCCTTTCAGAGCTTCGATTCATAGGATATCCTAAAGAGTCATTAGGATACTATTTCTACATTCCAGAAGACCACAATGTGATTGTGAGTCGACATGCCATCTTTCTTGAAAAATAGTTTATTCAAGATAGCGGCATTGGAAAAGCAGATCAAGCTTGATGAGAAAGTCTCACAAGTGGAACGAGCTAAGGACCAAGTGGAACCAAATCAGGTTGAGCCAATAAGAACACTACCTCCTCCACCTCGTAGATCGAAAAGAGTTTCCCATCCCCTTGAAAGATACTTAGGTATTATTTCAGAGGAAGTAGAGAAAATGTTCCTCGTAGGTAATGGTGCTCATGGTGATGATCCCAAAACCTACAACGAGGCGATATCAGATATCGACTCCGAGAAATGGCTAGAGGCAATGCAGTCAGAAATTGACTCGATGCACTCAAACCAAGTCTGGACCTTGGTAGATCCACCAGAAGGTATAGTACCTATTGGGTGTAAATGGATCTTCAAGAGAAAGATTGGTGCAGATGGGAATGTGGAGACATTCAAGGCTAGACTAGTGGCAAAAGGTTATAGTCAACGCGAAGGCATTGACTATCAGGATACCTTTTCCCCAGTGGCTATGCTAAAATCCATTCACACATTGCTTGCTGTTGCAAGCCTATTTCGATTATGAAATATGGCAAATGGACGTGAAAACGGCATTCTTAAATGGATATCTTGAGGAAGATATCTATATGGAACAGCCGCTAGGTTTCACATCCAGTGATACTGATCACAAGGTTTGCAAGCTGCAAAGGTCCATATATGGACTTAAGCAAGCATCTCGGAGCTGGAACACTCGTTTCAATGATGTGATCAAAAAGTTTGGTTTCATCAAAAATGAAGAGGAACCATGTGTTTTCAAAAAGGTCAGTGGGAGGGCTATTATTTTCCTTGTATTGTATGTGGATGACATCCTCCTTATTGGGAATGATATTCCCATGTTGACGACAGTCAAAATGTGGTTGTCCAAGGAATTCTCCATGAAAGACCTAGGTGAAGCATCCTTTATTCTAGAAATTAAGGTCTATAGGGATAGATCGAATAGGATGCTAGGACTTTCACAGAAGATGTACATAGAGAAAGTACTAAAGAGGTTTAGTATGGAAAACTCTAAGAGGGGATTAATACCCTTCAGACATGGTATTCATCTTTCCAAGAAGATGTGCCCCAGCACACCTGAGGAAATAGAACGCATGAGCAAGATCCCTTATGCTTCTGCAATAGGGAGCCTCATGTATGCCATGCTATGTACACGACCTGATATAGCCCATGCTGTGAGTGTCACAAGCAGATATCAGTCAAATCCAGGTGAAGAACACTGGACTTCTATGAAATGTATCCTTAAGTACTTAAGAAGAACTAAGGATATGATGTTGGTCTTTGGTAACGGAGAACTCCAAGTCCAGGGATACACAGACTCGGATTTCATGTCCGATATAGATGATCGAAAGTCGACATCTGGGAGTTTGTTTATGTGCAATGGTGGTGCTGTCAGCTGGAAGAGTTCCAAGCAAACGGCGATACCATCTCATCCACGATTACCTCGAGAAGGGTTATGTCGAGGTCAAGAGAGTCAACTCCACAGATAATGTGGCAGACCCACTTACAAAGTCGTTGGGCCAGCAGAAGATCGAAGCCCACCTTGAGAAGATGGGACTTAGACTTATAGCCAATTGGCTTTAGGACAAGTGGGAGATTGTTAGATATATGTGCCCTAGAAGCCAGAATTGGCTGACACTTGTAATACA
>QRFJ01002717.1:0-194514 GCA_006176705.1 Cocos nucifera
GACGCGATTAAATGAGAAACTCTTTCTATTATTTCACTCTGCCATGGCATGGGCTTTAGGACTTTGATTCTCATGATTATCATAGGGCTGCTCTCTACCCACCGAGGTAGATAGATCCCTCTTGATGCAATCCCGTTCCTACAAAGAACATGTCACAGCCAACTACACTCAGGGTTTCATAATGCTAGGAGACCGAGTAATGGTGTAGTCAAACTAACACCCTCAAGGTGAACTGCCGATGCATGTCTAGGTCAAAGAACAGACACATACTGCAGCATCGAGTCAGTCATTGACGAGAAGGTAGACTTTCTAATGACTATCGAGGTGGTCACGCCAGTGCCCATCCCGTTCTCTAACGAGTACCTGTTCTCACTCCGGTGTCTCTCCACACCGTAGACACACAGACTCATCTACTAAAGAGAAGCGATCGTACACCAACCTTTCTGGATCAATACAATCCTCTGATGATCCTATGGTCGGGAGCTGTTTATGAGTTAATAATGATTATTCATGTCTTAAATTTTCAACTCTTGAAAATATGAATTATCATTACCATTAACTCAAAGGATGTATCACAGACACTAAATACACATGTGTGATAGAAAATAACCCATTTTATAAATTATAGTCAAAATTATAATTTTGCCCCTAGAAGTGTATTACAAGTGTCAGCCAATTCTGGCTTCTAGGGCACATATATCTAACAGCATTTAGATCAGATTGGCCGAGGATTGCATTATAAGCAGAGGAGACTTTTACCACCAAAAAGTCAATCCACACCTTGGCCTGCTTTGGATATTGCCCTATAGTCATGGCTAGAGTTATCATTCCCTCCACTAGCACAGTGTCGTCAGCGAAGTCGACCAACGAGAAGCTCATAGATCTCAGACGATTATCGGATATGGATATTTTAAAGAAAGCATCATAATATAGAACGTCAGCGAAACTTTCATTACCTACCAAAATACGGCATACATCATAATCCGCAATATTTAAAGAGATTACAACTGCGTCGTTGTACAGGAACTGAACTCCTCGGGCATCTTCATTGGTGAAAGTAATGGGCTCCTCAGTCCTCCGCCTCTTCTCAGGCTCTATCGATCTGTTAGCCTTCCTACACCAAAGTCCTCCAGAGATGGCATTAATGATGCTGATCAGGGGTCGATCTTCTCGCTGCTCCTTGCCCCTTGGTAGTTCTGGCGGTGGGGGTGCTCTCGACCGATTCTCTCATCCTTTCAACCGACGTTGTAGGAACCGACCAAGCCTACTGCATCTGATGAGCTCCTCAATCTCATCTTGGAGCTGGATGTACTCTTTTGTATCATGACCGTGATAACGATGGTAGAGGCAGAACTTGCTAGGATTATGCTTGCTGGAGTGAGTGCGCATCCTTTTCGATCTCGGCAGTTTCTCCTTGATCTTCATTAGTACTTAGGTTTTTGGAGCATTGAGAGGGGCGTAGTTATGAAATCTTCTGAAGGGAGAGCTCCATCACACCCTTCTATCCAAGCTTCTTCGCCTCTAGGCCTGGGTAGGAGTTCGGGCCCGCTTATGCTCTAGAGGAGTTTGAGAGCGTGGCCGAGCTCTGCTCGATTTTTCTCCAATCATGGGCATATTCGGTTCACGCATCTGCCACTCTTGGGCAGCTTCATTATCTCTAGCCTTAAAGGTCTCTTTTGCTCGGGCATAACCTTCAGCCCGAGCCAGCATATCGGCAAAGTTTCTGGGGTACTTCTTTTTCAGGAAGAATAGCAATCATTCTTTTGAAGACTGCCCTTAAGTGCAGCCATTGCAATAGACTGATCCAGATTTTGGACCTCCAATGCAGCAGTATTAAACTGGGTGACATAAGTCTGGATAGATTTCTCCTCCTGCTTGATATTCATCAAGAAATCTGACCCTCGATAGGGACGTCGGTTGCTAATGAAATAAGCCACAAACTGATGGCTCATTTGATCGAAGAAAAAAATGGTACCTGACTTAAGGGCCGAGTACTAGTTTCTAGCTGCTCCCTTAAGAGTGGATGGAAAAACCTAGCACAAAATGGTATCTGGCATACCGTAGAGCAGCATCATTATTCGAAAGGCCTCCAGATGGTCGACTGGATCAGTAGTCCCATCATAACTCTCAAACTAAGGGAGCTTGAAGTTCGGTAGGATCGGTTTCTGCATAATTTTTTGAGAAAAAAGAGGATCAGTGCAAATATCATTACCGTAGGAGGAGAGAGCATGATGGAGTTCTTCGATTCATCGGCTCATTTTCTGGAGTCTTTGATCCAGGAGATCTTCACAATCGTTGATCTCCAAAATTTTCTGCTGGAACGGAGGAAAAGCTTTCCCTAGGGTCGAGTCATGGTCCGAGCAAGGGCTCTCTATCCTCTGCTTTCCTTTTTTGGAGGTCGTCGGTCGACTGACCCAAGTCGGCCACCCCCAGATCGGGTTCTCTGGCTCTCAAAATATTTGCTCTTGCCAAGATGGCGTCGGAGATAGCTGCTGCTGCCGCATGGCCTGCACTACTTCAGTGAGGCGATGGACCTACTAGACCAGCAGGTCGAACTGCACCATGTTTACCATCACAGGTGGTGGGACTTGAGACGTAGGAAACGAAACAAGGGCGAAAAGATCTGGATGAGATTTGACCATGGAGGTGGTTGACCACCGGATTGAAGCCTTTTTGGGGGGCATCCTCGAGAGGTCAAGAGGAAAAGTTGGACTCTGGCTAGGATGAAGAGGAATCTCTGCCACGTATTCCTTCAAGAACAAAGGAACCTCAATAACTTGAGCTCCTTCCTCTAGCGCCAATCCTGTTGGTGTGAAATTTGGCCATCACTAGAGTCGAAGTTGGATTTGGAGAGGACGGAGATGCCATCGGGATCTGCAAAATAAGTTTTGTTCAGAGTCTGGGGTGGTGGCTTCGGCAAGATCCTTCGACGATCAAGTAAACTCTTTTGGTCAACAAAAATGGAATACGTAGAGAAATTCTAGCAGAATTTTTAGAAAGAGAAGAAGAGCTTATGGGAGAAAGCATATCTAGAGGATCTCTTATATAGATAAAGCCTGTAACAAACTGATAGGGACAACCGTAACCATTCGATAGTGGGTCATTTAGGGTCACGTGAAGTTTGTTATGGGGGATTGTCTATTGTCGCGATGTGCGAGCCCGTCGGAATCCAACGGTCGAAGCTCGGATGGAAGAGATTGATGGTTCTTTTGGCTATATCGAGGATAAGTGTCGAGGTCCTCTGGGGCTACTGGATGGAGTTTGGAGGGAGTTTAGCTGTCTGAAGGAGTTCGTCTAAAAGAAAAATCTGGGAGGAGTTCGATTATTGGAGGAGTCTGGTTGGGGGAGGAGTTTGGTTGATGGAGAAGTTTGGAAGGAGTTCAACTGCTGGGAGAATTGAGAAGTCTGGAAGAGTTGGAGAGGAGTCTAGCTAAAGAGGTTTAGAGAAGTCAATGCTGGAGAAGTTCGGCTGAGGAGAAGTTGGAAGGAGTTCGTCATTGAGAGTCGGGCTAAAGGAGAAGTTCAAAAAGAGTTAAACTAGAAGAGTCCGACTGAAGGAGAAGGTCTGAAAGGAGGTTCGACGTGGAAGAGTCCGACGTTGGAGGAGTCCGACTGAAGGAGAAGTTCAGAAGGAGTTCAACTGCTGGAGGAGTTCGGCTGAAGGAGAAGTCTGGAAGGAGTTCGACCATTGGAGGAGTCTAATTGAAGGAGAAGTTTGATAGAAGTTCAACTGCTGAAAAAATTCGGCTGAAGAAGAAGTCCGGAAAGGATTCGACTGTTGGAGGAGTTCGAGGTTTAACCATGGAGGCTGCTATCGGACGGAATCCTTCCAAGATCGAGCATCCAGCCAAACTTCGATAGGAGCAGATTTATCCTCAATAATCATATATCATATAATTTATAGATTTAGTCTACTTGAAACTATCATGGCTGATCAAGAGAGTATTTTTATTGATCAAAACATTTTGGTGTTTGCGGAGGAGACCGGCTTTCATGTCATCATTCAGCACCGTATACTAGTCCAAGGCAATGGATAGGCTAAATTAACTAATAAAATACAGGTGGCCATCGTTTGCAAGTTTGTTTGAGAAAGGCTGAGGGTATGGCTTAAAGTTCTTTTTAAAGTGTATTATGGGGGTACCGGACTTTTAAAAGATTGGCCACTGGATTGTAACTTGCGATTCCTCCTGGCCAACTTGTGGTCATGATGTGGTTCTACCTATGGAGAGATAAGTGTCAAATAATGTAAGGTAGCTTACCAATCTGAGATAACCAGTCAGGACTATGCTTAGGCTATGATAGCCGAGTTGGTGGAGTTGGACGACGAAGCTGGCGATGTTAGACTATCTGCATGCCTAGAAACTTAAAGTCAATAAGAAGGTTCAGCATTCAAAATCGGGTGTGGAGGTTAATACTTCCTATTAGGCTGCAAGATCCAAGATTTGAGTGGTCACCAAATTGAAAAGGACCACATATTATTCATCAAGTACAACATGAAGAAGAGCATGCGTATACATTAGAAAATATTGATGGTGAGATTTATAGCCAATCCATTACTGGAAGATATTAAAAGAAGTATTATCCTACACTTTGGAAAGTACATGAAAAAACGTGAGGGTCATACCATTTTATTACTTTTAGCTAATATATATAATTATACAATATGGTAATTTATACAGGGACAAATGGACTAATACTCTCAAGACGATCCTACACCAGCATCTACTTGCTTTCCTGGAAGTCCCATAGATTTTCTGGATGATCTGATATTTTGCCAATTACATTGCTTTATTGGTTGCAGCAGAGGTCTTCAACTCGAGTATGATGGCCATAGAGCTTCTGTGCAGATCCTAGCTATCTTGAAAAGTTGAAATGGAGAGAGGTTTACACAAACTAACCTGAAGATGGTGAAGGTGTAGAACTAGCTGCAGGCTGGATGTAAAAATGTTGCGTTATCAATGGAGGCTTTAGGCCTAAGAAATTCTTTCATGATGGTGTTTTAATTCAGTATGCAGTTAAGAAGCCAATTGATCAAAAGCAGCCAGATTGTTCCAACTAATATTTAGTCTCACCCGGCGTGGTAATTAGAGGGAGAATGGGGTAAGGCACGAGTATGATAACGAAGAAGGTGAGAAATAAGTATTGACGAGAAGCATGTAGGATCAATTTATAAAGAAGAAGAAGATACCATATTATTGCTAGATATCCTTTGAGTACTGTACAGACCAACTCGACGCACAAAAAGAGGACGCAAGTATAAAATTCAAGGGAATTGGCAAGAGTGCAAGCCGATTGCTGAGGCCAATAGTATTATTTCGTTAAATGGGCAGGGATCAATCAGCAAATTGGGGCCTTAATTGCAAGATCTCCGCTACAGCTACTAAGAAATGATGACAAATGAAAATTACGTGACCCTTGCTAAAATTAATGGGGTTTGGCTATAACAAAGACATAGGTCAAAGAGACGGGCTCTGCCATAATACTAATCATGATAAGCAGGCTAAAGGAAAAAAACTTGATCATGAGAATAAAACATCTCCAAAATACCTTGCAAACAGAAGATCTAAAAAAAAAAAAAAAAAAGCCTTGGGCACCTTCATGGACCGTGAAGGCACTTTCAGGCTTCCTGAAGGATTCAACGCATGGATGCTTTGACTCTTCGACTCTCTCTTTCCACTGACTATAAAAAATAATAAATACTAAAATAAACATGATTATAAAAAATAATAAATACTAAAATAAATATAAATCATTCTAAGATAAATACCAAATTTCTATTTATTATAGGTTGTTTATATTTATTTTACAAAGTCTGTATTTATTTTGAGTAGTTTGTATTTATTTGGCTTGAAGGCGCCTTCAATAAAAATTGAAGGTGCTTTCAAAAAGCCGAATAAATATAAATTATTCAAAATAAATATAAATTCCATAATATAAATATAAATAATATATGATAAATAGAAATTTTGTGTTTATCATCTGGTGTTTGTGTTTATTTATTCAAAATAAATATAAACTCCGTAGAATAAATACAAACAGTATTTAAAACTTTGTACGGGGCATCACGTCAATTTTTCTCTTTTTTTTTCAACAGCTAGGTCAACTAACCTCGAGAGAAGTCCTCCGTTTGCTTTTTAAGGAACCTCTTGGAGATACTCATCAATCCAACGGTTAAGAATCTGATCAGATATGGACTAGAATCTGGTCGACCGAAGTCCAATCTATCTCTCTCTCTCCTTATATATATATACACACACATATATGTATACATGCATACATACATATACATATACATACATATTTATAATAAACATATATATATATATATATATATAATATATATATATATATATATATATATATATATATATATATATATATATATATATATATATATATATAATATATTATATATATATGTATTATGTATGTATGTATGTATATACATATTATGTATATACATACATATACATACATACATACATACATTACATACATACATACATATATATATATATATATATTATATATATATATATATATATATATATATATATATATATATATTATATATATATATATATATATATATATATATACATATACATACATACATACATACATACATACATACATACATACATACATATATATATATATATGTATGTGTATATATATATATATATATATATATATATATATATATATACATATATATACATATATATATATACATATATTATATATATATAGCATATATATTATATATATATATATATATATATATATATATATATATATATATATATATATATATATATATATATATATATATATATATATATATATATATATATATATATATATATATATATATATTATATATATATATATATATATATATATATATATATATATATATATATATATTATACACATACATACATACATACATACATACATACATACTTATTTACATATAATATATATATATATAGACACACACACACACATATATATACATACACACATATATACATATACATATATACTGATAGATCACAATGTTGTCGTTAGAATATCATATTTATTAGTTTAAATATTTAACTTTTAAAAATTAAAAATATGTAAAGAGTAGTGAGTTGGATCGAATCTATGGAGAAGACGGTGCTTTAGATTTAAAAACTTTGATTTTTATAAAAAAGAAAAGAAATTTTTTAAAAACATAATTATAAACAGAAGATAGGAATTAAACAGTACAGAAAGATAAATTCGGAACTAAGATCTACTATTTAAATCTTAGCTTCTACTTATAATGAAATTAAAGAATAGGAGTTTAAAGAGCATAAAAATAAATTTTATATTAATTAAAATTTAAAATTTAAATATAAGAAGTTAAAAGAAACCAAAAAAGAGAAAAAAGCTAGAACAAAGATCTAGATCTTAAATCGATATTGGCGTGGAGATGGCATAAGAGATAAGCTCTTCTTCTTAGCATCTTTTGTCTTGAAGCATCCTTAACCAAAGCCTACAGCCCACCCTGTGCCATACCCTCTTTTTGATCACTGACGCCCTAATCATTTAGCTTGGGGGTGGTTTAATAGAGTGGAGGGGCAGAGGTGAGGAGCTTAAGTAAAATTAGAATTAGGATCTCTCCTAGAGTTCTTGGATTGCCATAGCTATCCAAAGGAGATCAAATGATAAAAAATAACCCAAAACACTACTGTCTCATCCTTAAATCAACTTGGAATGCATTTTGGTTGTTGGATCATGAAATCAATAGCTTTTGGGCTGTTAGATCATGCAAAAAGAGCTTCAGATTCCTGAATCAAGTCGGCATTCATTTCTAACCATCAGATCTCAATTAGGAAGACTCATCGCCATCCGATTATGCTAAAATTATCCATGAACTGCCTGTAGATCGCATGCACTATAGTCCCTATCAAATCAGCATGCAACAAGCCACCTGAAAAGATAATTTTGCCCCGTGAGCCATGTTTTTTTCATGATAGACCTGTTAAGGGTCCATGGTATGTCGTGTGATTTTTTTGGTCCATGGTGGACTACGATAGGCTGAGGGGTGCTGGGCCATGCACATGGGCAGTGGGCGCATTCATGCGCTGGGTTGCACTGGGCTGGGATTTTTGGGCTGCATAAGTTTGCTTTAAAAGTGGTTCTAGGCTAGTTTGGGCTGGATTTTGAGCTAGAATTGGGCTTGGATATGAAATGTCTTTGAATCTCCATTTTGGATATGTCTTGAGTCTGATTTGCTCCTAATTTTTTTTTTTAACCTGCAAATCGAGCTTTTTGCATTGGTTATCATCTTTCCTATAAAAGATAAAAAGAAGCATTGATTCTTTAAAAATAAAGATAAATTAGTTTATAAATTTATACTTTTATTAATATGTTTGTGATACTTATCACACCTTCCAACTACTCATTGCTAGTCCCTTAGCAATGTAATATCAATATTGATTTTATCATCATGTGTCATTAAAATCCTCTTTTACATAAGTAGATTTAGGATTGGAGGCCAAAAAGTTTAGAAAGTATCACTAAGTATTGAGTTTTTGAAGCAAATTTCATAGTTAGTACAATTAAAAATTTTCTTAAAATACATCTAAAGATCTATAGTACTTGTATTTGTGATGAATAACTTCGCATTTGGGTGCTAGCTTAAAAAACAAATGTATCTTCACTTATCACATATTTTGATTGATTTTATATACACTGGCAAGTTAAGTTCATGAATTAAGATAGCTATCACACAGCCTCTTCTTTTTTTTAAAAAAAAATAGTATGGAGCATCGTGGCCTACCCTTCATCGTTTGATGTGAATCTCCATACTTAACTTAGGTGCATAAATCTAGTTGCTAATCTTAAGGCAATCCATGTATACTTTATATTTTATACTTTTATTTCAGGCATATAGCTCTTTTCTCAAATTCAAGTTTTTTTAATTGGGGTATATATTAATCATCAATTTTAGTGGTAATTAAAATCTTAGCTGGCTTTATAATTTAGCCTTGTCAGTGTGCATGTGTAATTAAAAGTGCTGATATTCTTTAGGTGACCTAAGTAGGCTATTAAAAGTTTGACCAATTAGTCTACTTCTTGACTCGTTTAGTCATTAGCAAATACTCTCTAATTTTATTATTTTTTTAGTTTATTTTGCTCAAGATTTTCTTTCTTGATACATGATTTATTCAACAAATTTACTTTAAAATATTTAATTTTAATTTTTAAAAATTTTTAATTTTTTTTATCCCTCATTTAATTAACATTGTCCTTAATGGAGAAAAGAAATAAAAGATACAATAAGGAACAGGAAAGAATACATCTGACTCAATGCATTTTTGGTCCAACATGGGTCTTGAAGTTTTGGTTCTCCCTCCGACCTAGATACCTGTCCTAAAAAGAATGTAAACTAAAAAAATAAATTAGATACAAAAATTAGGTTGCCTTCCAGGAGTGCTAGGTTTAATATCTTCTGCCAGACATAATATAGTCAAGTTCATTATAGGTCTGTCAATGTCACTCAATCAATAGTTCGATTTAATAATATTCCTTCAATGTATGTACTATAAGAATCTAGATTATTAGCAATGGCTAACTGCCATCGCTAATAGTCCTTCCGCCATCGCTAATAATCCTACCGTCGCTAATCTTGTCATAAAAGCCAATCTAAAAAATCCTAATCCCTAAATACCATTATTAGCGATAGAAAATCTATTTGTCGCTAAAAAGGCTACTAGTGATGGCTTTAGTGATGGAATAATTTCATTGCTAATTATTTTTTAATTTTTTAATTAAATTTTTTTTAAAAAAAATAAAAAATATTATCGATGGTATTTTTGTGGCTAATGCTGGTACTAATAATTATTAGCGACCAAAAATATCATCACTAATACCATCTCTAATTTTTTTATTTTTAAATAAAATAAAAAATTATATTAAAAAATATTAGAGATAGCACATAGTTGCTAATGCCGTCGCTAATAATTATTAGTGAATAAAAAATATCATTGCTAATAATTATTAGTGATAGAAGATACAGACACTAATAGCTAATTTTATTTTTTTAATTAATAATAATATTTTTTAAAAATTTATTTTAATTATTCATAATAAATTATGGTTTTTAATACCTATGATAATTAAAATCTAAAGATAATATAATAATAAAAAATTATAAACTAATTATATTATATTAAAAATATAAATTATATATATTTTAAGTAATATCAAAAAAATAATACATAAAAAAAATTAGGTTCAATCCTCGTCATCATCTGCCTCCTCCATCTCTCGTTCCTCTCCAACAATTGGTAGATAAGAATTGGATGCCCCAATATCCTATAATAAAAAAATAAAATAATATTGTAAGTTTTAATATAGAGACGTATCTTTTTATATACTCTTTTAATTCTTGAATAGATTATTTTTACATATTTCATTCAATGATATAGAGATATAAACACCCCCGATCTATTGATTGGATGGTTAGATTGAATTGTTAGCCCTTAGATCCTTTTTTCAAACTCAAATATAAATATATGAGGCTTCTAAATATGAAAACTTAAAACAAGTAAAAGGGTTTAGTAATATAAGTACCAGATGTGATAGCTGGGACAACGAGCCTAGTTAATTGCATAGCTGTAAGTCCCAAAGAAGCTCCATGACCATATTGTAGATGGCATCCGAGAGGCTCTAAGATCGCTGGCTCAAAAGCCTCTGCACGACCTTCTTCATAGCGCATTGCTTCAAGTCTAGAATGTCGAGGTCCGTGAGGATGCTGAAGGATATCGAGATAGTGGAGGGTTGAAGCTGTGGCTGAATTCTATGACTCAACTCCTACTTACCTCCTGGTGGCGTTAAGCCATCTCTCAAGGTCAAGAAAGGCTAAGAAGATGGGTCATCGCCATACCACTTAGTAATGTATGCTGCATAACGCATCTACATAGTTCAGAAATATATTAGTTCTAATATAAAAATTAAGTCCTATAACAACTTAATTAGTAAATAAAGTTTAAAGTTCTTATCGTGATCTATCGCGATGTTGAATCTAAATAGTCATCAATCCTCCTAGACTGGTGTGTGGCCTGCCACAACTATAGTTGGTCTAATGGACGACTCAGCTAACATATCTACAATAAGTAAATAATAAAATTAAATTAATTAAAATATGCATATAAGAGTTTTTATAGTTCTAGTAAAGAGTTTTGATATTGATTTCTTATCAGTCTATCGGTCATAATATTATACTAACTAAGCTGCCTGTGTGCCTGATCAGATCTAACTAGATGGCTTGATTCTGTCAGACCCTCTATCGTCTATCAAAGTATTCCTTGCTGCTCCACTAATTGTAGAGGGCCTGCCATATATCTGCCCATATCAAGTGATCCATGAAAGATCTTCAGTCCGATGGTGACTGAAAACTAGAGTACTGGATGGCGGACTGTCTAAGACTATAGAGGCCATCTCGAAGCCTCCGTATGGCTACCTCCTTAAAGGTCTAATAGCTAGTCTACTTGTCTTGAAAAGTTTTGAATCGATAGTACTCCTGGAAGATAGAAGTAAGTGTGTGTTAATATATAATTAAAATACCAACATATCATAAATTTAAAAATTAAACTAGTTTTATCTTACTAGAAATATCTCTCAAACTACATCACGAGCTCCAAACCCAATTGGAGAACTCGTTCATTAGCCTCAGCATCAAGCATTAGATGATGCCGATAATCACATGGGATAATCTAGACTCTTTAAACATGTTATAAAATTAATTTTGAAAAATAAATGTTAACTCTAGAATAGCTAAACTTTAAACATATTAATTAAAGTTGTAGTACTTATGAGTAGCTTTAAACGTGGATGAGCTATTTATCCTCTGGCCTAGTCCAAGGTGCCGTTAGCCAGGCAGGTCCTCGATCACGACTCTGTGTCTGAGAGTCGGTCTCTACTGTATGTGACTATAGGATCGCTAGTGACCCTTGCATCCAAATTGAGCATAAAATATCTAATATAAAAAATATTATATTGATTAATAAAGAATAAAATAATATAAATGAAAATATCTAAAGTGTTACAGTTTATCTCTCAATATGAGAGGTGCAGAACTATATGAGCTAGCCGCATGATCGCTCTCTCCTCGAGAGCTCTATCTTTGACTAGAACAGCTCCGATCTCTAGAAGACATAATGTATAATCTCTAAAAATAAAAATAAATAGATTTACTAAAAAGTGGTTCAAACAAAATATCTATCAAAACATAACAAGACGATTAAAATTTAACTCACTTGTAATAAAGATTGTTCGTTAGCATCTGCAATGTATCAGCAAAAAAATGATTCTTATCCAGTAGTACATGATAATGTATTGGTCTACTGATCCTCTGATTTAAGCATTCTCTAATTCTCATTCAGTAGTATATGATAGGCTTAGTACATGAAAATATGAAGAAGGCTCAGATCTACCATTGAAAAATAAGACATTGCATGCATGTTCCTTTACACCTTTAACCATGTGGTGGATCTAAGTGGTTGTCTGCGATGTAATAGACCATCCAAGCTTGCCATACATTGCAAGTTTCTCTATACCTTTAACCATAAGGTGGTTGCAAGCGATTGTCTATAATGTAATAAACCATCCAAGCTTGACCATACAACAACAAGAACATAAATGTATCATCTCCATTTAGGCATATCTCGCATAGGCAACCATCATTGAAGAAATCAGATCTAGGATTTTTGGCTAGATCTTGAAACTTTTCAAGATCTGGCAGCAAAAGACTGAAATAAATTAAAATTTATTCTTAAAATTAGAGAATACTCTAGATCTAATATCCTATTATATAATTATGGCATGAGATTAAATTAGAAGTCAAAAATATATGATAGAGGAAAAGGTGTTGATCACATCAACACAGATCTACATTAGATCTATTGCATATACGTAAGATAGGATCAGATCCATATTACTTGTGTAAGTTAGATGTTCTAACTTACTGATCTAGTTTGAAGGATGAAGCTCCAAGCCGCACACTTATCCGGCCTCTAAGAGTGTCTACACGAGTCCACGAACTCGGATCAGAAGTCCGATACAGAAAATCAGCATAGTATGCTAGTACTATGCTGATCCTTCTTTGATGGTCGATTTGGTGCTTCTTTCTTTTAGATTTTGACTCTCCAAAGATCATAAGGAAGATGAGAGATTTTAGATCTGTGATGCTCTCAAAAAAACCTCAAAAGTGGAGGAAAAAGAATGAATGAAAGAAATCCTAGAAGAAGACCCTCATCTTCTTCTTTCTTCTCTCACCTAGACACCTAGATTGGTGTATATGAAAACCTAGCACCCCAGAACCTTTTCCCTATGATTTTCACACACCCAAATCTTCTCTCTATGATCTATAATCTATCCAAAATCAGACCAAAATGAGCCACATATATAGAGATATGGAAGAGTCTTGTCTAGATCAAATTTCTAGATAAGGTAGGACCATATTTGGCAAGTTGTTGGGGTGCCCAATACTTGGATGCTCCCTCTTCATCCCATGCCATGGACCACCTAGTAGGTGCACAAAAACTTTCTTTTACTACCATAGAAAACCAAGAAAAAATCAGGTGGGGGGCAGCATAAAGGAAGGAGTTTTAGTTTGTTGGGATTCTATCATATAGAGTCCAAACAAACCACAACAACTTATCTTCTATAGACTTGGTCCATAACTTATTCCAAATAAGAGAAAGAGAAGGAGAGGGTACGTGCATGAATCATTAGGGAGAGAGGATTCTACACCAAAATAGAGAGAGTGTGGGATGTGGGGGGCATGGGCAAATGTGGTGCAAGGATGGAATCCTAGTCCTACTAGGATTCTATATGTGACTTGGTCAAAAAATTGATTTCTCAAACCAAATTAAACCAGAAGTAAACCAATCTAATTAAATTAGATCTTAATCCAATTAAAAATTTAATTAAATAAGATTAAATTATATTTAAATTTAAATTAATTTTTTAATTAAATTAGAAATTGGGTTGACCTAAGTCCTAGTTGAACTAGTATTAGTTCTTTCTTGCAATTAGCTTATCCAATAAACTAGTTGGTCTTGATCCAATCAAGTCTAAACTAAATCTAATTAAATATAATTTAATTAGACATAATCTTAATTTTCTAACTTAATCAAATTAAGTCAATTAGCAATCTAATTGCTAATTGATCCTCCTGCAATACTTGCACTAAGTTAAACATCAATCGTATTGATCATTTAATCCTAGAATAATTCTTAATCGTTGATCAACCATCCGATCAGATCATGAACTCTAATGTGTGTGACTCCATAGATCTGAATCTAAGTCGGTAGTATAGGAATAATTTTTTTTATCAATCAAAATGATCATCTAGCATTGATACTCGATAGTCGGATAGGTTGAATGTGTAGAACAACATTCTTAAAATCCATGTAGATATAGTTTTCATATAATTCATCCCCTTAACCAAAATGCTCGTAGGACACATTAGAGTTCAACTATTAACTTTGATCAGGCTATCCATATTATATTTTAAAATATCAAATCCATGTCATAGATTATCCTGGCCAAGGATTTGCTATATTGAACAGTGATACATTCTTCTCTAACACTTAGAGTGGTCAATCTCATCTTGATCATGCACCAACTTCATAAGTACTTGACCATGCCCAAAATCCTTTTGTTACTGAATTAGAAATTTAGTTAGTCTAGTACCAAAGCATAGTAAGTTGCTTGTAAGCCATTGAGGTGATCTCAGATCTAAGGGATACTTATATCTATATCCCATCAGAGACATTCTCGATAGTAGAATGCTCTATTGATACATCTCTTACAAATCATGTTCAATGATGATGTACCCTTATATCTTACTTATATGCCATATCAGTATTTTCATACTTCTTAGTTAAGAGGATAATTAACCTATATGGTACACAACGACCTATACTCGATAGATGCTGTCATCCTAATTAACAACCTATCATTTGATCGTGAATAATTTTAAGGACTAATCGATAAATCCTTTCTTTATCAAATCTAAATAGTCCTAAGGACTTCATCACAACAATGAAGTTTGTTAGAAGATAAAAATTTATGATGAAAAAAATATTAAAAATATATTTTATTAATTAATAAATAAATTACAATAATATAGCTCAACCATCAATAAACTGATGATTGACTTTGGGACATATTTTCCAACAATCATAGCCTCTCCAAGCCCCCGATCACCTCCTTGAGCTATAAACTAAGAGTAGATTTTTTTAAAAAAATAAAATAATAACTTAAAGATAAAATTCATGTGCTTGCACAGCCTAGTCATCTAGCATGTTGCAAGTTTGCATGTGCGGGATGTGCATCCTGACCATCCTCATTTGCAATGATGTCATTTACTTCTATAATTATGCTTTTAGGAATGCTGCACTCTTAGTTCAAGGATGGGCTCGTTATCCTTGTAAGAGATGTGTTAATAGAGAAATGCTTGATAGAAATACAATGGTTACCCATTTATATAGGAGTGGATCTATGCCAAACTATAAGCATTGGTACTTGTATGGAGAGATGTGGGAGATAATTGCAAGGGCTTCAGAAGCTCTAGTTGTCCAACATATTTGCTGATATGTAAGAGCTTAATGGTGATAGGCTTGAGCAGATAATTAACATATTTGGTAGGTTTGATCTGATTATTGGTGGAAGTTCATGTAATAATTTTTTAGATGGCAACCGTCATAGCCACGATAGACTATAGGGTTGCTATGGTTATAGCCTTGCTTACCCTCTAGAGGGTAGTAACCCTATAGAGAGTAAGCATGGCTAACACCATAGAAACCCTATAGTTTATTATGACTATGGCGATTGCTACCTAAAAGATTATTACATGTACTTCCACCAATAACCAGATCAAATATACCAAATGTGTTAGCTCAGGTCTGTCACTATTAAGCTCTTGCACATCAGCAAGATTTTAGACAAGTAGAGCCTTTGAAGCCCTTATAATTATCTCCCATGTCTTTTCATGCAAGTACCAATGCTTGAAGTTTGGCATAAATCTATTTCTATATTAATAGGCAACTATTGTATCCCTATCAAGTATTTTTCTATTGATACATCTCTTACAAGGATAATAAGTCCCTCCTTGAATTAAGAGCGCAGCATTTTCAAAAGCATAATCACAAAAGTAAAGAACATTATTGCAAATGAGGATAGTTAGGACGTGCGTCCCATACATGCGGACTTGGAGCGTGCCAAATGACTAGGCCGTACAAGCATACTAGAATGGCATCCAGACAAATCCCATTCTAGACTCCGATAAAAAAATTTAAAAATAATTAAATTAAATATTATTAATTTAAATTAATTAAATATTATAAATTTAAAATTAATTTAATTAAATTAGAATATGTACATTAATCAAAAGATGAGTCTATGGTTCCATGCAATATAAATTTTTAAAGGAATTAACACCATCAGCTTGAGTGCGTAGGATGCACGAAGGCTAGATGCCCTGAGGCCCGAGTGCGTAGGGCATGCCCCGGCTCTGTGTTCACAATATTTACTGACATCTTCCCTCGACTTGAGTGCGTAGGGTGTGCGAAGGCTGGATATCATAGATGCCAGCTCGAACCCAAGACCCAAGCATGCAGGGCATGCCTTGGCCCCGTGTTTGTAATGCTGCATAGACCTTCCCTTGATATGAGTGCTCTGCATATCAAGACCTAAGTTTTATACTTCTAATTAAATTAATATTTAATTAATTAATTTTTAATATCTAATTATACTTAATTAATATAATTTAAATAAAAAAAATAGTTTTAATGATAGTATTAGCTGTCGCTAATGTCATTGCTAATACTCATAACAAAAAGGAGGCTACCATAAAGGATTGAGATGCGGGCTAATGCACAAAAATTGAGGCATGAGGAGGCATAGGCTAGCGAGTATGGATTGATGCTCAGGGATGTGGTCGTGGAGCTAATATGCATGCGGATGGGGCCATGGGGTCAGGTCGGTAGGGTAGGGGCTATAGGGTCGGGCTGCGGGATAGAGGCAATGGGGCAGGGGCTATGGGGTCGGGCCGGCTGGACCGAGGTGGTGGCTTTATGATGTGGCCATGGAAATGAAGGTGTGGGGACGAGACTGTGAGAAGGCAATATAGGTCGGGGCTACGGGGTCGGGCTTGGGGGAGGTGGGAGGCAGTCGGGGAGGTGGGAGGTGATCGGGAGCTTGTCGAGTGCAGTCGGGGGCTTAGAGAGGCAGCCACGAAGAGGTGGATCGGGGGGAGGCAGGCTGGGGGGAGGTGGGAGGCAGCTAGAGAGGTGGAAGGAGGTTGGAGGCTTATGGTCGAGAGCTCAGAGAGGTAGCTAAGGGAGGCAGGCTGGGTGTAGCTTGGGGAGGTGGTCGAGGGCTCAGGGAGGCGGTCGTAGAGAGGTGGACCAAGGGAGGCAGGAGGAGGCCAGGATCTTACAGTCAGAGGCTCGAGAAGGTAGGAGGTAGTCGGAGACTTGGGAGGCAGGTCGGATGTAGCTAAAGAGAGGTGGTTGGAGGCTCGAGGAGATGGTCGGGGGCTTGGGGACATCGAATTCAGTAATGTGGTGGAGGAAAATGGGGACCAGAGGCGGGGGAGAGAGGTGGATGGTGGGAGACTAGAGGGTCGGGGAGAAGAGGGTGGCAGGGGTGTTGACCTAAAGATTAATTTTGATGATGATAAAAAGTTTTTATTATAAGTTATAAAGTCTAACTATGTTTATAAGGATGTGTAGTTTCAAAATTCCAAAAGCTCACAAACTCCAAGTATTTTCATTCATCTAAATGAAGGCTCATCACTCAAGATTTTAGAGAAGATACTTTAGAGTGGATACATTTTTCAAGAGATTTTAATGAAGAATAAATCAAGGCAAAAATGCAAGTCTAACCTATAAAGTAAATTGGAGAAGAAAGGATCACAAATAGTATTTAGCATGCATGGCATGCAAATTGGACCGATCCAATCTGAGACTGAGCTAACCTAGTCTCAGTGGAAGCAAAAGATAGAAAGCATAAAAAGATAGAAAATCAGAACTCAGGGGACTGAGCTAATCCAATAGGACTGAGTCGACCCAGCAGAAACTAAGCTAGCCCAGTGACTGTAATGGTTAGTTTTCAATTTCATAGCTTTTTCAGTCTACACATCTTCCAATGGCTATTTTTGATCTTTCAATGGCTAGATCACTTTTAGAAGCCCTTCTCGCTAACTTGTAATGGTGGAAAATCTCAGGAATACTAAAGAAAATATTTGGGATAAGAAAGACAACTTTTGAACTTGCAAAGAGAGTTTCTAAGTAGATTTTCAGAGTATACAAGTGTGTGGGCAATATAGTGAAAAGAAATGAGTGATCTTTAGACATACCGTTGTCCTTCCAATATTCTCACTCTGAGAGAAGTCAAGCCATTGCTATCAAAGATCATCTACTACTTTCTTCAAGCATTCAAAGAGAAGAAATCAAGCCAACAAGCCAAGCTCCCAAAATTTTTTCTCTTAAGCTTCAAAGAGTTTATTTTTATTTTTATTTATTATATTTTTTTTATTTCAAGTTTCTTGGGATGAGATGTTGGAAAATGTGTTCTAAAGCCAATCATCAGCCTATTGATGATTGAGCTACCTTATAATTATAATTAATTTATTAATAAATAAATAAAATATTTTGGCATTTTCATCATAAAGTCTACATCTTCTAACAAACTTCATTATTGCGATGAAGTCCTTAGGACTATTTAGTTTTGATAAAGAGAAAATTTATCGATTAGTCTTTAAACTATTCACAACCAAATGATATGCTGCTAATTAGGACGATAGTGTTCATCGAACACAAGTCATTGTGTGCCATATAGGTTGGTTGTCCTCTTAATCAAGGAGTGTAGAGACATTGGTATGTTATACAAGTGAGATGTAAGGATACATCATCACTGAATATAACCAACTTCAGAGCATTCTGCTATCGAAAATTGCTCTGATGGGATATAGGTATAAGTATTTTTTAAACTTGAGATCATCATAGTGGTTTGCAAGCAACTCACTATGCTTTGGTATCAGACTAACTAAATTTTTAATTCAATAATAGAATATTTCTGGGCATAGTCAAGTACTCACGAAGTTGGTGAGTGATCAAGATGGCATTGACCACTTCAAGAGTTAGAGAAGAATGCATCACTATATTTCAATATAGCAAAACCTTGGCTAGGATAATCCATGAGATGAATTTGGTATTTTAAAATATAATGTGGATGACCTAATCGGGATTGACAGTTAAACTTTAAGATGTCCTATGAGCATTTTGGTCAAGAAAATGAATTATATAGAAACTACATCCACATCGGTTCTAAGGATGTTGTTCTATACATTTGATCTATCCGGCCATCGAGTATCATTGCTAGATGGTCACTTTGATTGATATAAAAATTTATTTTTATGCTACCGACTTAGGTTCAAACCTATGAGGTCACACACATAAGAGTTCTCAATCTAATTGGATGGTTGATCAATGATTAAGAATCATTCTTAGGTCAAACAATTAATACGATTGATATTTGACCTAGTGCAAGTATTGCAGGAGGATCGCTTAGCAATTGGATTATTAATTGAATTAATTTGATTAAGCCAAAAGGGCTGAGATTAAGACTAATGAAATATGATTTAATTAGTTTTGGTTTGGACTTGATTGGATCAAGTTCAATTAGTTTATTGGATGAGCCAATTTCAAGGAAGAACTAGTCCTAGTTCAATTAGGACTTGTATTAACCCAATCACTAATTTGATTAAAAATTAAATCAAAATTAAATTAAATTTAATCTAATTTAATTAAGGTCTTGGTTGGACTGAGACCTACTCTAATTGGGTTAGATCTATTTTGATTTAATTTGGTTCAAGAAACCATATTTGACCAAGTCAAAACAGGAATTCTAGTATGACTAGGATTCCCTAACCTTGTGCCACCTTAGTTCCAACGCCCCCCACACCCTTCTTGAAATATTTGTGCATGGAAACTCCCCTCCCTAGGCTCTTCATGCATGCCCCATCTCTCCCTCTCCTTCTTATATAGCAAGTAGTTGTGGACCAAATCAAATAAGGCTAGTTATTTTGAATTCAAACTTTATTTGATAGAGTTTATTCCAATCAAAACAACTATCCTTTTGTGCCACCAACCTGCCAACCATTTTTGGTGGTCCACGGCTGGAAAGATTGAGAGGGCATCCAAGAGTTGGACGCCACTAATCTTGCCTTAATTAGACATTCCTTGCTAGGTATTTAACCTAGACAAGGATTGTTCCATATCTCTATAAATAAGAGGATTCTTGCCTTGATATTTTTAAAAATTCTAGAGCTTAGAGAGAGATTCTTAGGCACAGAAAGAGCTAGGAGAAAAAGGCTTAGGGCATAGGATTTGTAGAGATACCAATCAAGGTGTCTAGGTGAGAGAACAAAGAAGAAGAAGAGGATCTTCTTCTAGGGTTTTCTTCTAAATCTCTTTCTCCATCTTTTATGAGGGATTGAAAGGTGTCTCAACATCACAAACCTTCTTCCTCATCTTCTAAAAGTTGGAGAGTCCAAGTATTAAAGAAGAAAGATCTAGATCGATCGTCGAAGAAGGATTAGCATAGTATTAGCATACTATGCTAATTTTTGGGCACTGGACTTTTGATCAGAGATTGAGGGCTTGTGTAGACATTCTGTAAAGGCTAGACACATGTATGGCTTAGAGCATCAACCTCAGTCCTAGATTAGCGAGTTAGAATATCTAACTTGCAAAGGTAATAATGAAAGAAAAACTACTTTTTCTACCACAGAATCGTTCAGATCCGATCAGATTTATAGGGATATTTTAAAAATTTTTTCTATCTAATATAATCAGATTTGAGATATTTTGGATCTAATTCTATAGATCTGATATTAAAATAAAAAATTAAAATTAAATCAAATCTAATTTCATATCTTATTCTAGTAATCTGATTACCCTACCGATGATCTAGATGTTTCTGAGATTCTAGATCTTAGCCATGCAAGTGCCTGACCTCTACCAGTATCCACTTGAACTAGATCTAAATATTTTTTTCTTTCGAATCATGATCAGATCTGGATTTGATCTGAAGAACCTTCAAAAGAGTCTTCAAAGGCAGCACATTTGTCTCTTAAGCAAAAGCTGTCTTCTTCCTAATCTATGCGCCAAATCTCCTTGGAACTTTATTGAAATTATGCCCAACTCCTTGGGCATGAAGAAGGGAGAGAGAGGATAAGAGGGAGGCATAAAAGAGAGGAGGGGCAGCCTTGCAGTGTGGTGGATAGGCATGATCTCTCAACCCTAGGTGCGGATAGGGTTTAAATAGATCTTGCCGCGCCATGCAATGCCACATAGATCCGATCAATCATATTGCTTGGATTAATTAGATCTTAATCTAATTGGTGGGGTGTCATTATTTGATCCAATCAGATTAGAATCCCTCAAAGCCCTCCAAAGGTGGCACCAATACTAGATAGAGATAAAGACTTAGGTGCCCAACAATTTGAACTCATCAAGTATCCCCTAGAGTTTCATCTATATGGGTCTCCTCCCTTTTCTCCATGTGCGCATGCTAATTTGGGGAATGTGCACACTTTTGTGTATGGAATCCAAGGGGGTGTGTGCCCCAAGGAGATGTCCAAAGGGGGTGCATGTCCTTGCCTCTTTCTTTCCTGCATTGAGATATCTTATGTCTCGGTAGTGATAGGAAATGACAGGCGGCGATAAGATTTAGTAGGTCTTATCTTATTTCCATCTGATGGACTAAGACAATTCTTTTCTAACTTGGACAAGCTCTAGTCAAACTAAGATAAGGTTTTTGAGTGAGCCCAAACCAATTTGGCTCATCCAGGATGAACTAAAATGATCACAGAAGGAGAATGTTAGGCTCAATCGTGTGCTAGCATGATTTTCTTGAATCTAATTGGATCTAATCCAAATCAATCGAACTGGATTAGCTTAATTGATGATATCTAGATCCAAATTTTTATTTTTGTGATCCAATTAAGTTCAGTTTCATATGGTAATGAGATATATCACGATCTCTATCATCGACATCATCGAAACATCTTTCGATGGACTAGAACTTTTTTGATTCATATAATTAGAATGATCGATCATTAGGATCATTCTAATTGCTTCCAAAATCCACCAGTGACACCTAGTAGTATATGGTGGCAAGCCATCAGAACCAAAAGTGAACCTCTCAGTGAAGCTACTTGTGTGATTGGGTTCTTCTATCTTGAGCCCTGACAGGATTAGGGTTAAGGTGAACTCATCAAATCCAATATCCGTCATATGAATTAATCATTCAATTCATGTCTGATGTGAAATTCTAATAGAAACTCTTTCTATCATCTTCACACTGTCATGGCCATGGGCTTATGGACTCAATCTCATGATCATCATAGGGCTACTGCTCATCTACAGAGGTAGATAGATCCTGTATTGGTGCAATCCAATTTCTATAATGAACATGCTATAGCCAACATACACCTTAGGATTTCGAATGGCTAGGAGATTGAGTTATAGTGTAGTCAAATTATAACATCCTCAAGATGAACTATCGATGCACCTCAGGTCAAAGAACCAGACACACCACTACAGCATCGAGCCAGTCATCGACAAGAAGGTAAACTTCCTTATGACTGCTTGAGGTGGTCACACTTAGTGCCCTCATTCTCTAACGAGTATCTATACTCTCGTTCCAGTGTCTCCACATCGTAGACTCAAGACTCATCTATCCTAAAAAAGTGATCGTATACCAACCTTACAGATCGATCACCATCCTTATAATGATCCTATGCTCAGGAGTAATTTATGAGTTAATTATGAAAATTCATGTCTTAAATTTTCAACTCTTGAAAATATGAATTATCATTACCATTAACCCAAAGGATGTATCACAGACATTTTAAATATACACTATAATAAAAAATAATTATTTTATTAATTTATAGTCAAAATTATAAAATTGACCTTAGAAGTGTATTAAAGTGTTAGCCAATCTAGCTTCTAGGGCACACATCTAACAATCTTCCACTTGACCTAAAGCTAATTGGCTATAAATCTAAGTTTTATCTTCTTAAGATGGGCTTCAATCTTTTATTGTCCCAACAGCTTCGTTAGTGGGTTAGCCACATTGTCTGCGGTGTTGACTCTTATTGGTGCAGAATCTAGTTGACGTTGGATTGAGCTGAAGTTGGAGAAGAAGAGGTCGCCACTGGTGACCTGCAAAATAAAGTTCCATCCAGAGTCGGGGGTGGTGGCTTTGGCAGGACCCTCCGATGATCAAGTCAGCTCTTCTGACCAACAAAAATGGAGTGCTTAAAAAATTGAGGAGCAGAGTAAAGAGAAAAGGAATGAGAGCTTAGAGAAAACATAACTAGAGGATTCTTTTTGTAAATGAAGCTTATAACAAACTAATGGTGACAGTCATAACTGTCTGATAGTGGGCCATTCAGAGCCATGTGAAGTTTGTTATGAAGAATAGTATCTGTTGTCGCGATGTGCTAGCCTATTGGAGGGCAATATCTGGAGTTCGGATGGAGCATCTATTGGCGACGAAGAGCTTCATACCATAATAGTTTTGAAGAAGTTCAAACTTTTTCGAGGTTATTCGCATGTTGATTGGTTTGCCTTGAGCTGGAAGCCGAATCTGCAAAGAGGACAAGGTCCTTTTGGGCGATAGTAAGAAATTCGGCTGGAGGGAGCTTGCTTGGGTGATTGGAAGGGGTTCGATTGGAAGAACGTCGAATGGAAGGAGGTCGGCCAAAAAGAGCTTGCCTGTTGATCAGATAGAATTCATTTATAATGAGTTTAGCTGGAGAAAATCATTTGGAAGGAATGCGACTGGAGGAGATTGTTCGGAAGGGATGTGACTGGAGAAGATCGTCCGAAAGGAGACTAGTGAAAATGTTTAGTAGGTGTACGCTGGAGGAGCCCGATAGACTGGAGGTTGGAGGGAGTTCAGCTTCTAGGTGGTTGTCTGGCAATTGAGAGGATCTCGACTGATGAGAGAACTTGATCAATGGTCGCTAGAGGTGGATAATTAAGATACTTTCGCCACTCATCTATTCCCTTGAAGCTCGATCATTCTTGGGGTCGTCCGAGGGCTAATAAAAGAGGAACAGGGCCCTTTTGCTAGCATATCCAAAATTCTCGATTATAAGAATTTAGAGATCCTCTACTCTTCATAGCTTATCTTTCATCCAGGAAGAGGCTCTATCGTCAAGCTAGGTTGTGTTGGATTTGAACACTTGATTGCTTAGAAGACCACCATCACCATTCGAGCTCGTCCAGCTAAAATCCATAAGACCTTATAGGTTTCAGGATTATCTGAGAAAGTTGATGATCGAAACATGAGAGGTCGGCCAACAAGTCCAAGTTGGAGGTTTGCGATCTTAGCATTAAGTAGGAATTCCACACTAGTCGGAGTTAGCCATGGTTATCATCACCAGACGAGGTCATCCCAAGACTTAGCATCCTATTGGACTTTGACAGGTGAGGATTTGCTCCTAACACAAGTCTCCCTACTCCTGAGTTCGAAATTTGAAGGAAGAAAGTAAAAAAACATAAATATCGAAATGCTAAAGTCCTTTTCCTCTTTTTGCACCCACCGAAAAGGAGGTCATGGTGTTTACCGCGCTAGCGCCAAAACTTCTTTACCACTAGGTGATCCAAAAAGATAAATTTTGAAACTCCCACTGAAGCACTGCCCTAGGTATAGTGTAATTAAGGTTTCGTCCGCTACTAACCCTCTGCCTTGATGAGTGGGACACGCGTCAAGCTAAGATCGGCTAATGAAGACCTGCAATCTTAACTTCCTCGAGCTCCTACAGTTATTTAAGTTCATCTCTTTCCTCTTGGATTCCAGTTCACCTTGGTTCCTTCTCATTTTCCTCCGATCTTCATCTTCTTTCTGCTCTCGTGTACCAGTGTCAAACACCATCTTCTTCGACTCTCAGGGGTTTCCTTGTTTGATTTTCATTGAGCTTGCCATTTCTCCATTCTTCTCCATCGACTTAGGTCAGTCCTTGAATCCTTCTTTTTGATTATTCCTGTCTTTCGGTATGTTTGTCCATTTGGTTTCTTTGCAAGAGTCTCGAATCTTATTTTTCTTGATTTTTTGGAAGAATTTCTTCACTTTAATTTGATCCATATATCCTCTAAAGGATTCTGGTCAACTTATTCTGGGAGCTTGGCTCACTTGGTATTGATGAATCTTCTCCATAAGAATTCTGAACCTGTAGAAGTACCTCGGCCATCCTTCATCCCTGATACCATTCATTGTAAACTTTGACATGAAGACCTTTCGTTGATTAGGATCCAGTTCAAAATTTTTTCTAAATACGAGGTTGAACTATCCAGACCTAGTGACCGAGCTTGCTCCCCTCCTCTTGGCCGAACTTGTTTGTATATTGAAACCCTCCGTGCAGGACTTCGACTGTTGATACCTTCTTTTGTAATCCATCTATTTAAGTTCTTAAATATTTTTTTTGCCACTATGGCACCAAAATTATTTAGGTTCATCATAGGATTTCTCTCTTTGTGTACTATGGCCGATGTTCAACCTTCTATCTCCTTATTCTGCAACTTCTTCATCTTCAAACACCATCTGACCGTCAAAGGTTGGTGGTACGTATCTCCTCAATTCGACAAGAAGGGATTGCTTAAGGGCACCCCCTCTTTCATTCACAACTGGAAGAAGTTCTTCTTCATCTCGTGTCATTCTTTAGAGCTAGGACTTCCTTCCTAGGGAGGCATAAGGGATTCAATCTGCCGAGCTCCTAGACTTGAGAAAGAGGATCGGGACTCAATTGATAAACTAAAGAATTACCAAGCTCCCCCAATTTTCAAGCTGCTAGATGATCAGACCTTATTCAACTTCAATCTCAGTCCTTTTAATCCTGTAGGTAGTTCTCTGTGACCTGTCAACTGTACATGGTCCTCTTTCTTTTTCTAACTTTAACTTCTTTTCTTTTTACCACAGCGATGGCTCTTGAGGAGTGAAACTGCCTGTTGTAGAGGATCTAGTCACTGAAGAAAAAGGGCAGCGCCACCAGGGAGCCATTGAAGAAGGCTCATGCTAAAGAGCCAATCCCGACCGTGCCGATCTAGGCTGCACCCATCCCAAAAACTACCATGGTAGTACCGAGCCTAACCTTGCCTAATGAGGATGCCGTCCATGTACCTTTTGATCAGGGTGAGGTCGCTAAGAAGAAGAAGGTCGTCAGAAAGAAGACAAGGAGGATGATCAAAAACTCAGGTGGTGAAGGCTCTGGCCAGGAGCAAGCTTCTTTGGATGGTCGGAGGGTCGTTCAAACTCTGATGAGGGGCAATGTCCTCCCACACATCATCAATAAGATGGTTTGGATGGAGGATGTGAACAGGTTCGATGAATCCTTCACTGCCTACCTTGAGGTAACCATCTCACCCAAACTTATTCACATGGAGGATGCGCTTCTGAAGTTCTAACTTAATTTATTTTTTTTGTCCCGTAGCTGGGGCATTACTTGTTTGCCTATTCAAAGATAGCTGATCTCCACCAGGCCGAGGCTTCCAAAGCCCTTTAGGAGGCTCAGGCAGAGAATGAAAGGATTTGGGTTGAGGTTGATCATTTGAAGGTGGCCTCGAAGATACAGACCGTCGAAGTTGAGTTCCTTCGAAAGGCATTATGGAAAGAAGAGGAGGCTTCTATGGGGTTGAGGGTAGTCTTGACCCTTTCTGAGCACAAGAGGAGGAAGGCTGAAGAGAGGTCGGCATCGAGAGGGAGTGGGCTGTCGAGGTCTTCAAGTCCTCCAAAGCAATGGAGGATAGTAAGATTGCTTTTGCCTAGGAAGCTTTCTTAGAGGAATTTGAGATCTGTATGAGGAGGGTTGCAAAGAACTTTCCTAAAGTGGACCTCTACCTTCCAACAGATGAACCCCACGAAGAAGCTGGTCCCTCCAACATCGGTGCTACCTCTCCAGCCATCGAATCTACCTTGGGTGCTCCCAAACCTGCAGCTAGAGATCTCGAGTCTGTTCCTAAGCTTGAAGTTGCAAAGAATACTCCAAACTCACTCGCCTCTGAACCGATCGAGGTCTAAAAGTTCTTGTCAAATTATACCTCTCTTCTTCTTTTTTTGATGGGGTCGGTCTTTACTTAGTTCTTCCCTCAGGATGAGGTCTTTCTCCTATCCCTAGCGAGGTAAGTATTTACTTCTATTAGGTCGAAGTCTTCCTCCTGTCTTAGGCAATCGGAGATCCTTATTCATGTTAGGATGAGAATTTTCTCCTATCTCGGATGTCAGGATGAGGTTCTCCTCTTGTTCTTGACATGGTTAGTATTTGCCTATGCTAGGATAAGGTTCTTCTCCTATTTTTAATAGGGCGGTAGCACAAAAGGGCTACCAGAAGGGCCTCTCCTCTCATCCCATCTTAGACAATGGGGTCTTTGCCTTGCTCAAGTTAGGACAAGGTTCTCCTTCTGTTCCTAATAGGATGGTAGGGACATAGAAGGACTGTTGGAAGGGCCTCCCCCCTTATCCCATCTTAGACAATGGGATCTTTGTCTTGCTCAAGTTAGGATAAGATTCTCCTCCTATTCCTAATAGGATGGTAGGGGCACAGAAGGGCTGTTGGATGGGCCTCTCTCCTCATCCCGTCTTAGATAATGGGATCTTCGTCTTGCTCAAGTTAGGATGATGTTCTCCTCCTATTTCTAACAGGATGGTAAGGGCACAGAAGGGCCGCTGGAAGGGCGCTCTCCTCATCCCATCTTAAACAACGAGATCTACATCTTGCTCAAGTTAGGACGATGTTCTCCTCCTGCTCCTAACAGGATGGTAGGAGCATAGAAAGACCGTTGGAAGGGCCTCTCTCCTTATTTCATCTTAGACAATGGGATCTTTATCTTACTCAAGTAAGGATGAGGTTCTCCTCCTATTCCTAAAAGGATGGTAAGGGCATAGAAGGGCCATTGGAAGGGCCTCTTTTCTCATTTTGTCTTAAGACAATGGGGTCTTCATCTTCGTTTAAGAACAAAATTTGATTGAGTTGTTTTTGATTATTATATAATTTTGCACCAAAAGATGAAGACATTGAAAAGAGAGAATTTTATTAAAGTAAAATTATTGGTAATACATCCACAAATTCTCTGAATTCTAGGGTCGTGGGAGTGTTGTTCCTCCGAGCTCCTTTAAGTAATAAGTTTCGGGCCAGATGACCTCCTTGACTTCATACGGGTCTTTCCAATTTGGAGTGAGCTTTTCTTGATTCTGAGGTTGCGAAATAGTTGCTCGCCGAAGTACCAGATCTTCCACTTTGAATACTTTGCCTCTGACCCTGGAGTTGTAGTAGTGAGATACTTTCTGCTTGTAGGCCACCATTCGAACTTGAGCTTCTTTTCTTTTTTCTTCCAGCAAGTCGAGGTTGGCCTTGAGATCTTATCAGTTTTGCTTCTTGTTGAATGTCATGACTCATGTTGATGGAAGTTTCAGTTCTATTGGAATGATCGCTTCTATCCCGAAGGCCAAGGCAAATGGAGTCTCCCTAGTTGGCAATCTTTGGATAGTTTGGTATGCCCAGAGTACATGATAGAGTTCATCTATCCAAGTTTCTTTTGCCTTCTCAAGTCTTGCTTTGATTTTTTATAGTAGAATTCTATTGGTTACCTCGGCCTCATCATTTTCCTATGGATGAGCCATTGATGTAAAATTATGAGAGATATTCAAGTCTTCATAGAACTTGATGAATTTTGCTTTAGCAAACTGCCATTCATTGTCTGTTATGAGGGTCCAAGGCAAGTCGAACCTACAAATAATTGACTTTCAGATGAAGTCTTGTACTTTTGCTTCAGTAATTTTAGTCAGGGGTTCGGCCTCAATCCATTTGGTAAAGTAGTCAATTGCAACTAAAAGAAACTTTCATTGTCTGAATGCCATCGGAAAGGGGTCGAGTATATCTATCTCTCCCTATGCAAATGGTCAAGGGGCGCTTAAGGGGGTAAGGTCAGAGGCCGGCTGTCTCTGAATACTAGCATTTCTATGATAATGGTCACACTTTCTAAGATAGTCCAAGAAATCTCGATATAAGGTCGGCCAATAATAACCTTGTCGAAGCAGCTCATGAGATAAAGATCTGGCATGCAGATGGTTTCTATAAATTTCTTCATGTACCTTCTATAATGCAAAATCGACTTTGGAGGATCAAAAGCATCTTAAAAGTGGTAGTGAATAAGACCTTTTGTATAATTTACCTTCATAGAGAACATATCGAAAGGCCTGATTTCTTATTTTCTGAGCTTCTTTCGAGTCATGAGGTAGAACCCCATCTTTGAGGTAGGCGACTAGTGGATCAATCCAGCTCGGCTCATGCTCAACCTGCATCATAGACTGTGGTTCTTTTGAACTCGAGTATTTTAGAACTTTGAAGAAGACTTCCTTAGGTAGTTCGACTGGAGCTAGTATGGCCAATTTAGAGAGAAGGTCAGCTCTGATATTTTCTGCTCTTGAAATCTATCGAATGCTGAATCTTTTGAAGATCGAAATCAAATTCTTCACTTTCTCGAGATACCTTATCATACTTTTCTTTTGAGCTTCATAATTGCCACTAACTTGTCCGACCATCAATTGAGAATCACTGTACACCTGGAGCCGGTCTGCTTCCAACTCCTTAGCTATTCTTAGTCCTACTATCAGAGCTTCATATTCAGCCTCATTATTTATTGCAAAAAATTTAAAGCATAGCATGATTTGGCAATGACCCCCTCCGGATTCATCAGGATCAATCCAGCGCCTACGCCCGAAGCATTGGATGAGCCATCAACATACAGGGCCTAGAAGCCTTTAGGAAGATTGGCCTTTTCTTCAGGGGAGCTCGACTGCATCCATGGAATACCGACCTTATTCTGCTCCAATTCAGCTTCATCTTGGATAGTGCATTCCACTATGAAATTCGCCAGTATTTGAGCCTTAATTGACGGTCGAGGCTGAAAATTGATGTCAAACTCTATGAGTTCAATTGTCCATTTTGTGATTCTTTTGGAGGTATCTATTTAATGAAGAACTTTTTTGATTGGCTGATCAGTAAGGAGAGTTATGGTGTGCCCTTGGAAATAAGGTTGGAGTCTCTAGGCTGCAATCAGTAGAGTATAAGTTAATTTTGCTAACTTAGTGTACCTGATCTCGACGTCCCTTAAAATTTGACTTATGTAGTAGATCAATTGCTATACTTTTGCCTCTTCCTTGAGTATGACTATTGCAAGGGCAGCTGGGGAGATCGCCAAGTACAAGAACAACTCTTCTCTAGGCTCAAGTTTAGCTAGCAGGAGAGGCAAGCCATGGTAGCTTTTGAGCTCTTCGAATGCTTGCTGACACTCTACAGTCTAGCAAAAGTTTCTTGGTTGTTTGAGAACGTAAAAGAAGGATATACACCATTCGATCGACTTCAAGATCAAATGATTCAGGGCTGCTATCTTTCCTATTAGGCACTGAACTTTTTTTAATTGATTTTAGGGCAGTCATCTTTTTAATGGCCCAAATTTTCTCTAGATTTGCCTCAATTTCACACCTCGACATCATAAACCTCAAGAACTTTCTCGAAGTCACACCAAAGGCATACTTGGTTGGGTTCAATTTCATCTTGTATCTCCATAGGGCATTGAAGGCCTCCTCAAGATCAGCTATGTAGTTTATCGAAGTTTGGCTCTTGACAAGCATATCGTCTACATAAACCTTCATGTTGCGATCGATCTGTTTCTTGAAGATCTTATTGATGAGGCGCTGGTATGTTGCTCCTACATTTTTGAGCCCAAAGGGCATAATCCTGTAACAATACTGACCATGATCAATAATAAAAGCGATTTTCTCCTCATCCTCTGATGCCATCCAGATTTGGTTGTAGTTGAAGAAGGCATCCATGAAGGTGAGGAGCTCATGGCCCGAGGTTGCATCCACCAATTGATGAATTCTAGATAGGGGGTAGCTATCTTTAGAGATGACCTTGTTCAACTTTTTGAAGTCTATGCACATCCTCCATTTATTATTCACCTTTTTGATAAGGACCACATTAGAAACCCAGTTCGGATAGAAGACTTCTTGGATGAATTTGCTCTTGAGGAGCTTATCGACTTCTTCACCAATTGCCTTTTATCTCTCTGAGGCATGGCTGCATACCTTTTCTTTCATTGGCTGATGCTTGGGATCGACAACCAGACGATGCTACATAACTTTGGCATCAATTCCTGACATGTCCATGGGGACCCAAGCAAAAATATCTGCATTTCTCCATAAGAATTCAACAAGTTGCTCTTGCACCTCCTCTCCTAGATTGGGCCGATCTGCACTATGTGGTCTTTATTTCCATCATTCAAAGAGATTAAGATAAGATCTTCGATGGATTCTCTCCATTCTTCTATAAGATCGTCTTGGATGTCCAACCCATTAACTGAGCAAGGATCAGACTGCTTACCCTTTTGCAAGGCAATTGAATAGCAATGTCTCACCAAAGCTTGGTCTCTCCTGACTTCTTCGATCCTACAATTTATTAGAAACTTCATCTTTAAATAGTAGGTTCACACTACTGCTCGAAGTGCATTTACTTCAGGTCGGCCAAGAATTATGTTGTAAGTAGATGGAGCTCTTACTACTAAAAAATCTACTTACATGCTAAACTGCCTCGAATATCATCCTATAATCATAGTTAAAGTTATTATTCCTTCAACTAGTATAGCATCGCCAGTAAAGTCCACCAATAAAAAATTCATTGGTTCCAGGTGATTATTAGATATAGACATTTTAGAGAAAGCATCATAAAACAAGACATCAGCCGAACTTTCATTATCCACAAGAATGCGGTGTACATCATAATCTGCTATATTTAAAGTTATTACAACCACGTCATTGTGCAAAAATTGAATCCCTTGATCATCTTCTTCAGTGAAAGTGATGGGTTCCTCAGCCCTCTGCCTTTTAGCCGACCCCTCGAATCCGCTGGCCTCCTCTCATCGAAGTCTCCCAGAGATGGAATTGATGATGTCGAGGGGTGGCCGATTTTCTTGTTGCTCCTTCCTCCTTGGTGGTTCTGGTTGTGGCGTGCCCTCAATCGATCTTCTCTTATCTCGAACTGATGCCGAAGGAATCGATTGAGCCGACCTCGCCTAATGAGCTCTTCAATCTCATCTTGGAGCTGAATGCATTCTTTAGTATCGTAATTATGGTCATGATGGTAGAGATAGAACTTATTAGGATTGTACTTGCTAGGATGAGTGCGCATCCTTTTTGATCTCGATAGCTGCTCCTTGATTTTCATTAGCACTTGAGTCTTTGGAGTATTAAAGGAGGCATAGTTATGGAACCTCCTGGGGGAGAGCTCCTTCATGCCCTTCTATTAGGACTTCTTTGATGGTGAGCTCGAGGAGGAGTTCGGACTCACTTGCGCTCAGGGAGAGTCTGAGAGCGTGGTCAAACTTTATTCGATTGTGGGCTTGCTAGACTCGCCCACCTACCGCTATCTTGGAGCTTTCTCATCGTTCAGTTTGAAGGCTTCTTCAGCTCGTGCATAACCTTCAGCCCGAGCTAGTAGATCAGCAAAATCCTTGGGATACTTCTTCTTTAGGAAGAATAGCAAGTCATTCTTCTAAAGGCTGCCCTTTAGTGCTACCATGGCAATGGAGTGGTCCAAATTTTAGACCTTCAGTATAGTAGCGTTAAAGCGGTTGACATAAGTTTGCATGGACTTTCCTTCCTGCTATTTGATGTTGATGAGGGAGACCGAGCCTCACCTTGGACATCGGCTGCTGACAAAATGAACTACAAAATGATGGCTCATTTGGTTGAAGAAGAAGATCGTACCCAGCTTCAGCATCGAGTATCAATTTCTCGCTGCTTCCTTTAGAGTGGATGGGAAAGCTTGACACAAGATGGCGTCTGATGCGCCAAAGAGCAGCATCATAGTTTGAAAGGCCTTCAGATGGTTAACCGAATCAGTGGTCCCATCGTAGCTCTCGAATTGAGAAAGCTTGAAGTTCGGCATGATCGATTCTTGCATGATTTTCTAGGAAAAAGAAGGATCAGTGCAGATGTTGTCATGATTGGCCGAAATAGCATGACGGAGCTCCTCAATCCATCGATCTATCTTTTGAAGTTTTTGATCGAGGTCTCCATCTCGATCGGGGATCTCGAAAGATTTCTGACTGTAGATGGGAAAGGTCTCCTTCGGAGAAGAATCATGATTGGAATAGAAGCTCTTTGCTCTCTATTTTTCTTTTTCGGAGGTGATGGGTCTGCTGACCCAAGTATGCCTCCTTGGGATTGGCTCTTGACATCCTGATGGGGGGTTTTCGATCGGACTATCATCGAAGGTTGCTGCATGGCCTGCACCATTTTGGTGAGGCCTCGGACCTACTGCACTAGCAAGTTGAATTGCTCTAGATCCACCATTACTATCGGTGGAGGAGGTTGCAGTGTCGATAATGGTGTTGAAGTAGATGAATTTGGCTCAGATCTGACTATAGAGGTGGTGGATCTCTGAATGGTCATTTTTTTTGGAGGTATTTTTGGAGCAAAAGAGATCAAACAGAGATGGATTTTAAAGGATCAAAAGAAGAAGGTAAACAAAATTGATCAAACACTCCTTTTAGAATATGGACTTAGGAGCCCTTTCTCTAGTGCTAATCCTGTTGGTGCAGAATCTAGTTGACGTCGGATTGAGCTAGAGTTAGACAAAAAGAGGTTACCATCGGTGATCTGCAAAATAAAGTTCCATCCAGAGTTGGGGGTGGTGGCTCCAATAGGATCCTCTGATGATCAAGTCAGCTCTTTTGACCAACAGAAATGGAGTGCTCAGGAAATTAAAGAGCAGAGTAATGAGAAGGAGAATGAAAGCTTAGAAAAAATATATCTAAAGAATTTTTTTTATAGATGGAGCTTGTAACAAACTGATGGTGACAATCGTAACCGTCTGATAGTGGGTTATTCGGAGCCACATAGAGTTTGTTATGAAGGATAGTATCCATTTTCATGACGTATTAGCCTGTTGGAGAGCAATACCCATAGTTTGGATGGAGCATCTATTGGCGATGAAGTGCTTCATACCATAATAGCTCTAAAAAAGTTTAGACTTCTTCGAGGTTATCCACATATTGATTGGTTTATCTTGAGCTGGAAGCTGAATCTGCATAGAGGACGAGGTTCTTTTGGGCGATAATAAGGAATTTGGCTAGAGGAAGCCTGCTTGGGTGATTGGAAGGGGTTTGATTGGAAGAATGTCGAATGAAAGGAGGTCGACCAAAAGGAGCTTGCCTGTTGATCAGATGGAATTCGTTTAAAATGAGTTTAGCTGAAGAAAATCATCTAGAAGAAATGCAACTAGAGGAGATCATCCGGAAGGGGTGCGACTTGAGGAGATTATCTGAGAGGAGACTGGTGGAAAAGTCTAGTAGGTGTACGCTGGAGGAGCCCGATAGATTGAAGGCCAAAGAGAGTTCGGCTTCTAGGTGGTTGTCTGGCAATTGAAAAAAGCTCGACTGATGAGAGAACTCGATCGACAGTCACTAGGGGTGGACAATTAGGATACTTTCGCCACTCATCCATTCTCTTGAAGCTCGACTGTTCTCAAGGTCATCTAAGGGCTAATAAAAGAGGGACAGGGCCCTTTTGTCAGCTTATCCAAAATTCTCAATTATAAGAATTTAGAGATCTTCTACCCTTCATAGATTATCGAAGTTTGTTCCGGGAGAGGCTCTATCATCAAGCTAGGTTGTGTTGGGTTCAAACACTTGATTGCTTAGAAGACCGCCATCACCATTCGAGCTCATCTAAGTAAAATCTGTAAGACCTTACAGGTTCTAGGATTATCTGAGAAAGTTGGTGATCGGAACACGGAAGGTCGCCCAATAAGTCCAAGTTAGAGATCTACGATCTTAGCACTAAGTAGGAATTCCACACTGATTGGAGTTAGCTATGGTTATCGTTGCTGAATGAGGTCACCCCAAGAACTTGGCATCCTGTTGGACTTCAGCAGGTGAATGTTTGCCCTGAACAACTCTCTTGACCTTGACATATCCATTCTCTAGGTAATCATGGATGTGGTATAATCGATATGCTTGGGTTTTTGGTGAGACCTCGACTTCTTAGCTAGGGCTATGGTACCATTGTTGTCGTTGTACAGAGGGATGACATCTGATGGTATCACTTCGAGCTCTATAGTGAACTTCTTATACCAAAATGCCTCCTTCGCAGCTTCTGACGTAGTGATGTATTCTGCTTCCATGGTGGAGTCTGCTATCACCATTTGCTTAGAACTCTTTTAGCTAACAGCACCACCATTGAATACAAATAGACTTTTAGATGTTGACTTTCGATCATCTATATCGGATATAAAATCTGCATTTGTATATCCCTAGATCTGAAGTTCTCTATTACCAAAGATTAGAAACATATCCTTAGTCCTTCTCAAGTACTTAAGGATACACTTCATAGAAGTCCAGTGCTCTTCACCTAGATTTGACTAATACCTGCTCATGACACTCACAGCATGGGCAATCTCAGGTTGTGTACATAGAATAGCATACATGAGGCTCCCTATTGTCGAAGCATAAGGGATCTTGCTCATGCGTTCAATCTCCTCAGGTGTGCCGGGGCACATCTTTTTAGAGAGATGAATGCCATGTCTAAAGGATACTAAACCTCTTTTGGAGTTTTTCATGCTAAACCTCTTTAGCACCTCCTCTATATACATCTTCTGTGAAAGTCCTAGCATCCTATTTGGTCTATCTTTATTTATCTTTATTTCCAAAATAAAGGATGCTTCTTCTAGATCTGTCATAGGAAACTTTTTAGACAACCATATTTTGATTGTGGTCAATTTGAAAATATCATTTTCAATTAGGAGGATATCATCCATGTATAATACGAAAAAGACAACAGCGCTCCCATTGATCTTTTTGAAAATACATGGCTCCTCTTCATTTTTTATGAAACCAAATGATTTGATCACATCATTAAATTAGCATTCTAACTTTGGGATGCTTGCTTAAGTCCATATATGGATCTTTGCAGCTTGCAGACCTTATGATCACCATCACTGGATGTGAAACCAAGCCGCTATTCCATATAGATATCTTCCTTAAGATATCCATTTAAGAATGCCATTTTCATATCCATTTACCATATTTCATAATTGAAATAGGCTGCAATAGCAAGCAATATGCGAATGGATTTAAGCATGGCTACTGATGAAAAGATATCCTGATAGTCAATGCCTTCGCACTGACTATATCCTTTTGCTACAAGTCTTGCTTTGAATATCTCTACATTTCTATCGGCGCCTATCTTTCTCTTGAAAATTTATTTACACCTAATAAGTACTATACCTTTAGGTGGATCTACCAAGGTCCAAACTTGGTTCAAGCGCATTGAGTCAATCTCTGACTTCATTGCCTCTAATAATTTTTTGGAGTCGATATTTGATATCACCTCATCATAGGTCTTGAGATCATCACCATGAACCCCATTTTTTATGAGAAACATTTTCTCAACATCCTTTGAAATAGTACCCAAGTACCTTTCAGGAGGATGGAAAATCTTAGTTGATTTTTGAGGTGGAGGTAGTATTTGGACTAGCTCAATCTGATTGGGTTCTATAGATTTCTTAGCTCATTGTTGTTCAGAGACCTTCTCCTCTAGCCTAATCTATCTTTTGATGCCATCATCTTGAATAAACTACTTTTCAAGAAAAATAACATGTCGACTCATAATCACATTATGGTCTTTTAGAAGATAGAAATAATATTCTAACAATTTTTTAGAATATCCAATGAACTGAGCTCTAAAGGACCTAAATTCTAACTTATCCACCACTGTCTCTTGACATGAGCTGGACAACACCAAATTCTGAGGTGACTCAGACTTGGTTTCTTACCATGCCATATCTCATACGGTATGGTAGGAATGATTTTAGAAGAAATCCTATTCAATAAATATATAGCGGTCATTAGACAATGTCTCCAAAGAAACTTAGGAAGGTTTGTGAAGCTCATCATGGATCAAACCATATCTAATAGGATCCAATTTTTTTATTCTAAAATCTTATTGAGTTGAGGTATTCCAGGTGGAATTCATTATAAGACTATGTCATTATCTTTGAAATAGTCCAAAAATTTTCTACTAAGATATTCACCTCCTTGATCTGATCGAAGAATCTTAATGAGTTTTTTTATTTATTTTTCTACTTCGAATTTAAATTTTTTGAACTTTTCAAAGGCTTCAGACTTATGTCACATCAAATATACATACCCATATCGAGATAAATCATTGGTAAAAGTGATGAAGTAGATATAATTATCTCTGGCCGGCACATCAAATGGGCCGCACATATTTGTATGTACCAGAGCAAGTAGGTCTGTGTGTCGAAAATGCGCGCTCTTCCCACATGGATCGACGTGGCCGTCGATGATTAGCCAAGCAATAAAGAAGTACTTCTCAAAGATTTTTGTGGAAGTATGATCAAATAATTCAAGAAATAAAGAATAAGAGTAGAAGAGATTTTTGAAAAAATAGAGCTTTTATTTAGTATATTTTAGCACTATTACAATCTTGACCTATTTTCAGTATATATACTTTATAAAGGGTCAAGTCCAAGCTCATAGAAAACTTTTCAAATCTAAACAACCCACGTACACAAAATAATAATCCATGAAAACTGAGCCGACCAAGTTTCAGACTGAGCCGGCTAACCTGCGACTGGGTCGGCTCAATCCTAGACTGAGCCGATCCAATTGTATACTGTACCAATAGTCCAAAAATACTATTTTCTATCTAGATTTTCCTCTGAGACCTAGCAGACCCAGTCTTAGACTAAGCCGATCTAATTTTTGAACTTTGCTAGGAGAGCTGATTTATCTTTCGGCTCGCTTCTATCTTTCTATGACCTATCTTCTCATATTTTCAAGACTTGAGAGTGCCACTTCTGAGCTCACATTCTCCACCTTGGTACTTTTAAGTTCTTGTGAACTCTTCTCTTCTCAACAGATCCATCCATGTCATACATCTCTGAAAGCTGTCTCTAGGGAGTACCTTCATGAGTGTATCGGACTGATTCTCCTTGGTATGGACCTTCATCGATTTTACTTCACCTTCCTCCATCAGCTCTCTGATCCTGTGGTACCTCACGTCTATATGCTTTGTGCGCGCATGATAGACTGAGTTCTATGCCAACAACAGTGAATTCTGACTATCACTAAATAGTGTAACCTTGCTCTGCTCCACCTCCAACTCATCAATCAGCCTCCTAAGCCAAAGGGCTTCTTTTGCAGCCTCCGTTATCCTAATGTACTCAGCCTCTATGGTAGACAAGGCCATGATTGACTGAAGGGTTGATCTCCAAGACATCGATCCACCATATACGTAGAAGAGGTATCCAGTAGTAGACCTTGTATCAAGATCACCAGCATAATTTGCATCAACAAACCCTTCCAGAGGATCTGAACCTTCACACATCTTCACAAATTATTCTCCAAATCCTCCCGACTGCCCACCAAACACCAAACCATAATCCTTTATTCCATGCAGATATCTCAATATCCATTTCAATGCTTTTTAGTGTTTCTTCCCACGTTTAGCCATGTATCTACTAACTGTGCTCACTACATGTGCTATATCTGGTCTATAGTATACCATAGTGTACATCACACTACCTACAGCATTTGTATAAGGGACTCGTTCCATGTACTCTCTCTTCTCTTCTAATTGGGGGCTCTGTAACTTGGAGAGAGACATATGGCTTGGCAATGGCATCTCTATAGGTTTGGCTTTTTCCATCCCAAATCTCTTTAGAACCTTCTGGACATACTTTTCTTATGATAAATGGAGCACTCTTTCGTACCTATCTCTGCAAATCTCCATTATAAGGATTTTTTCAGCTAGACCGAAATTCTTCATCTCAAACTCAGATGATAATGCCATTTTCAATCTTTACGCAACATCCATGCTTCTACTAGCTATGAGCATATCATCTACATACAATAATAGGTATAGGGTATCCTCCTCATCTACATCCTTGATGTAGACACAACAATCATGTTCATATCTGCTAAAACCCAAGCTCAAGATAAAGCTATCAAACCTTCGATACCACTAACGAGGGAATTGTTTCAAGCCATACAAAGAGTTCCTAAGTAAACACACCTTTTCTTCCTATTCCATCTCCATGAAACCATCTGACTACTTCATATAGATTCTTTCCACCAAAGTCCCATGAAGGAAGGCTGTCTTCAGGTCCACCTATTCTAATTTCATGTTATGCTGTGCCACCAGTGACAACAAAACTCAAATAGATGTATGACACACCATAGAAGAAAAATTTTTGTATAGTCAATCCCTTCCCTTTGTGAGTATCCCTTTGCTACCAGCCTTGCTTTGAATCTGACTCCACCTTGTTCTGAAGGTGCTTCTTTCTTTATGAACACCCACTTTGAGCCAATAGGTTGAGTACTCTTTGGAAGATCCACCAGCTGCCATGTCTAATTCTTCTCAAGTGATTCCATCTCCTTCATCATGGTCTGTATTCATGAATCATGATCCCCATTCTCCATGGCCCCTGCATAATTCTGTAGATCTCCATTAGCAGTGATGAGTGCATACGAGATAACCTCATCAATACTATATCTGACCGATCTCCTAATAGTACGCTAAGACTTATGCAAAGCCAGTCCCATTGGCACATCTCCGCCTAATGTCTGTGACTGCTCCTGCACATCTGTCTAAACTGTCGATCCTTCATGTTGATTTTCAATCTAAGACAATACTTTTCTATCCAGCTCTACCTTAATAGGAACACTTCTGTAAGTGGATGTAACTTGCATGCCATCATTCTCTGACTAGCCACTGCTGTTCACCTTTATTTCTCCAATTTTATCTATCCCAGACCTCCTCAAAATGCTCTTCTCATCAAAGATAATGTTCCTTCTGATCACTAACTTTTGTGCCTGAGAGTCCTATAGCAGATACCCCTTGACCCCTTGTGGATATCCTATGAATGTCATCTTTTGAGATTTCAGATCCAATTTGCTCCTCTCGATTGCCTCCACATGTGCATAGGCTATGCAACTGAAGATTTTTAGGTGGACAAGCTCCACCTTCTTTTCACTCCAGATCTCCTCTGGAATGCCTCCATTCAGCTTATAATGAGGGGACTTATTCATAAGAAAATAAGAAAAAGTTAGAGCATCACCCCAAAAGAACTTTGGAAGTGATGTCTGCAGCCTAAAACTCCATGCCTTCTCGATCAGTGTTCGATTCATCCTTTTCATGACACCATTCTACTGAGGAGTCATCATCAATTTGATGCCATTTTTCTCACAGTACCTCCTGAACTTTATGCTAGTATACTCTCCTCCATTGTCCGACCTCAGATACTTCACCTGTCTTCCTAACTCCTTCTCTACTTCAGCTCTCCAGGCTCTGAACTAGGCAAACACCTCTGATTTTTCTCTGATCGAATAAACCCACACCTTCCTTGAGAAATCATCAATGAAAGTGATAAAGTATTTTACCCCACCTCTAGCTGATATAGGAGCTGGTCCTCACACATCCGAGTGCACTAAATCCAACACTCCCTCGCTATGCTTGGTACTTCTGGTAAACTTCATCCTATGCTATTTGCCAAAGATGCATGGCTCACAAAGATCTATGCCCTTCTTCTTCAGGGCTGGGATCATACCTCTTTTGCTTAGTTCAGTGAGCCTATGGTCACTCATATGATCCATTCGATAGTGCCATAGTCGATATAAAATCTACTCCTCCTGTGCCGCTGCTAGCACCTCAGCACCATCATTCACCACTGAGCCTTCCATTCTGTAAAGATTATTGCTCAGTCTTCTACCTCTCATCACCACCATAACTCTCTTAAAAATTTTTAGACATCCACTCCTAGCCTGGCTACTAAAAGCATAACCTTGCTCCTCCAAGTAGCCTAAAGAAATCAAATTCTTTTTCAACTCCGGTACGTGCCTGATATTTGATAATATACAAATGATCCCATCATACATCCTCACCTTGATAGAGCTAATTTGAGCTACTTTGCATGGATGATCATCTCTAAGGCTGACACTTTCACCATCGACCTTTTGGTAGGTAGCAAACCACTTCTGATGAGAAGTATAGTGGTGCAAGCATGCTGAATCCAATATCCATATAGTATCACACTTTATGGATCCATCTGATACAACTAGCAGGTCTTCTCCACTACTTATAGAAGTTGTATCATCTCCATCACTGGCCTTCCCTTTTTCTGATCTCAAAAGGGGACAATCTCTCCTCAGGTGTTCAGGCAGATGATATTTATAATATTTCAATATCATCTTCCTCTAATCGTGAGACTTTGATCTGCCCTTAAATTTTCCTCTTGTCTTCTTCTTTGATCTTCCCTATCTTTCATTCATCACCAAGATCTCAGACTTAGGATCTCCTTTGTAGATCTTTTTTCTTTGCTCATTTGATCTGAGCACACTAACAACTTCTTCATAGTTTAGGATCTTCTTTTCATAAACTAAAATTGTTATGAGACCATCATACGAACTTAGGAGAGAACATAATAGTAGCAATGCCCGATCCTCCTTGTCGATCTTCACATCCAAACTCATCACCTCAGAACACACCTGATTGAACCTTTGGATATGTGTAACAAGATCTCCATCTTCGGGCTTCCTCAGACTATATAGCTATTTCTTCAACCATAGCTTGTTCATCATGTTTTTCCCCATGTATGTGTTCTCTAGTCTCTCCTAGAGCTCCTTTGCCGTAGTCCCTATGCAAACCTCAGGCAAAATCTGATCGGCCAAGTACATTCAGATTGTGCTAAAAGTAATTTCCTCCAACTCTTTTCAATCCTCAGCACTGATCTTTTTTGATCTTTCTTTTGTCAAGACCTAATAGATCCTCTGCTAAACCAATAAGTCCTTTACTCTTTGCTACCATAGGGTAAAGTTCTCCTTGCCATCGAACTTCTTAAAATCCATCTTGAATCCACTTGATCCCATGACTTCAAACAAGTCAAGAATAGATCCCTAACACCCTTCATGATTACACAACCAGCAAAACTATCCTTCAAAGAAGATCTAACTAGCCCTAGATCCTCTTTCCAAACTTCTGTATCACCGCTCCTTCGTGTAAACAATCTCCATCTCAATCTAGAGACAACCACGAAGCAAACTAGAAGTTTTAAGATAAAACCTGATGCAACAGATCCTGGATGTGGTAAACCCTAGGTGTCTTTCTTTCTTCCATGCAACACTGCTCTGATACCAAATATTAGGAATGCATGCTCTTCCCATACAGATCGGCGTGGCCGTCGGTGATTAGCTAAGCAATAAGGAAGTACTTCTTAGAGATTTCTATGGAAGCACGATCAAATAATTTAAGAAATAGAGAAGAAGAGTAGAAGAGATTTTTAAAAGAAAAGAGCTTTTATTTAGTATATTTCAGTACTATTACAATCTTAACCTATTTTCAGTATATATACTTTACAAAGGATCAAGCCTAAGCTCATAGAAAAACTCTTCAAACATAAATAACCCATGTATATAAAATAATAATCCATGAAAATTGAGCTGGCCTAGTTTTAGACTGAGCCGACTAACCTGCGACTGGGTCGGCTCAGTCTGGCTCAGTTCCAGACTGAGCCGACCTAGTTGTGTACCATGCCAATAGTTTAAAAATGCTACTTTCTATCTAAATTTTTCTCTGAGATCTAGCCGATCTAGTATTGGACTGAGTCGTCCCAGTTTTCAACTTAGCCGACTCAGTCTCAGGGTGAGCCAACCCAATTTTTGAACTTTACTAGGAGAGTTGATTTCTCTTCCGACTCACTTCCATCTTTCCATGACCTATCTTCTCATGTTTTCAAGACTTGGGAGTGCCACTTTTGAGCTCACACTATGGCCCATTCCCCATATCCTATAAAAGAAAGCTTGGTCATTTTGTCATTATTGCTCCAAGAATTAATTTTGATGATTACAAAGCATTTGAAGGGATTACTAATGAATTTGGCTTGGAAAAATACTTTTTGTATTTCAGAGACAAAATCATAATTTTATCAAGATTTGATCTGAGAGCCTCAAGAGCAAGTATAGAAGATTTCTAATCCTTTGGAGGTAGTCTCATGATTTTTGAATACTTATTTTGGGAGAAAATCAAGTTTGAAGCAAAAGGGTCGACCCCTAGGTCATCCCCTACTGAAAAGGACTGTTTGGCATGCTGTTTTTATACCAAGGGTCGACCCCAAGGTCGACCTCTATTGTTCTGAAGGCTAAAAATATAGAATAATTATTTTTCTGAATTTTTTCTTAGAGGTCGACGCCTTTGCCATGAGTCGACTCCTGCAATGAAAATTTTTCTACAACAGCTATTTTTTTCTTATTTTCGTAGGTTTTAATGATTTTTTTAATATCTCCAATGGCTACAAATCTTGCCTAGGATTTTCTTCTCCACCTGTTGAAGATTTGAAAAGCTTTAAATAGGAAAAAATATGAGATTGGTGTGATTCAATTTCAGTCCTAAGCAAAAGTTATCTTCAAGCATAGAAGCTTTCATTTCAAGTTCTTCTACCTCTCAAGAGCTCTTGCAAATCTCCAACAATCTTAAGAGAAATCAGAAAAGCTTCATCTACTATTATGAAAAGCATTCTTAAGGTTTTATTTGCTCACAAAGAAAGCTAAACTTGTATTTGATTGTCATTAAATTTTTTACTCTGCTTTACTATTTTGATTCAAGTTTTGGAAGGATTTCAAAACTTGGAAAGGTTGATCCTAACCTTGAATAGGATTGTATTGGGTTAGCTTGTACCCAAAAAATAAGTATTCTAGCTTGGGATAGCTAGGGTTAGAGATTTCCAACGGTGTATTCAGTTTGAATATAGTTAGTGGATTTTAATTCCTAAGTAGGAGCTTGGGGAGTGGATGTAGATATAAGAAAAGCACCAAACCACTATAAATCTTGCTTATTTATGATGTACTTGCTATCTTTCTTTCCTTAGTTTGTTAAATTCTTGCTTTCTAATCTTTTATATTTTTTTTACTTAAATTGCTTCATACATACGTCTTGCATATCACCATTTAATCTTGATATCTTTGATTTAGCTTTAAAATTTTAAAAATCTAATTCACCCCCCTCTTGGATTGCATAGATGGGCAACAAGTGGTATCAGAGCCCGGTGCTCTAGTCCTATTTTGATTTGACCATCAAAGAGCCAAAGATCTATGACAACCTAAGTTAGTATTTCTCTAGACGAGGGGCAGTCCACAAACCAACCTCCACTTTTCAATGGAACAAACTATACCTATTGAAAAGCTCGGATAAGAATTTTTATACAATCACTTGACTATGTATGTGGAGTATCATAGTTAACGGACTACACATACCCACTAAGATAATTGATGGCGAGGAATCAATCAAATTCAAAAAGGAATGGGATGAGATTGATAAGAAAATAGCTTAACTCAATGCAAGAGCCATGAATGTTTTATATTATGCTCTAGATGCTAATGAATTTAATCTTATTTCAATATGCATGTTGGCTAAAAAAATATGAGATGGGTTAGAAGTAATCATGAAGGCACTAATCAAGTTAAGGAGTCAAAAATTAACATGCTTGTGCACAAATATGAACTTTTCAAAATGGAGCATGATGAGTCAATAACTATAATATTTACTAGATTTATAGATATTATAAATGATCTTAAAAGTCTTGGCTAGTCTTATTCTAATAGTGACCTTATGAGGAAGATTCTTAGATCTTTGCCAAGGATATGGGAGGCCAAAGTGACTGCAATCCAAGAAGCCAAAGATTTAAATGTTTTACCCTTGGAGGAGCTTCTAGGATCACTAATGATGCACGAGCGAAGCATGAAATAACATCAAGAAGATGTCAAGAAAAAAAGACAATAGCCCTTAAATCCACCACTCAATAAGATGAAAAATCTGATGAAACGAAAGATAAAGAACAAGATGAAGAAATAGCCCTCATCATAAGAAAGTTCAAGAGATTTTTGAAAAGAAAATAAGGGATAAGGAAGAGGCTACCTACCAAAGGAGAGCATAGCAAGAAAAAGGATAGGGAGCAGCCCCTTATTTGCTATGAATGTAAGAAGCTAGGGCACTTTAGGTGTGAATGTCCTTAAATTAAAAAGGTTTTCAAGAAATACAAGAAAAGTCTATGGTGGCAACATGGAGTCATAGTGATGACTCAAGCTTCGAAGAGGAAGAAGCTTATGAACAAGCCAACCTGTGCCTTATGGCACATAAAAATAAGGTAAGTGCTGAAATCTCAAATGAATTTATATTCGAAGAACTTCAAGATGCCTTTTATGATTTAGTAGATGATTTAAAAAAGTTAGAAACTAAAAATAAAGAACTAAAATTAAAAATCAAGTCTTGCTAAAGGAAAATGAAACTATCCAAAGTAAAAAATTAGTCTTAACTCAAGAGAATCTAAATTTAAAAAATAAAATCAGCAATTTAAAATTGATAGTTGAAAAATTTACTTTGAGTTCAAATAACCTTCATATGATTCTTGAAAATCAAAAAGCCATTTATGATAAGGCTGGTCTAGGCTATAACCCCCTAAGAAAATAAAAATTTTTGAAAAATATTTTTATAAATTCATGAAGCAATAAATTTTTAAATGTTACTTGCTTTAAATATGATAAACTAAGACACAAATCTTATACATGCTTCTCTAACAATTCAAATGTAAAGAAAATATGGGTTTCAAAAGGAACCATTGTGACTAACCTTAAAGGACCCAAGAAAACTTGGGTACCTAGAGTAAGGACTTGATTTTGCATGTAGGTGTGTCTTGCATCCAAAGGAGAAAATCAAAGATGATATCTTGATAGCGGATGCTCAAGACACATGACTGATGATGAGTCCCAATTCATCACACTTGATGCTAAAAATAGAGGGATGGTCATATTTGGAGACAATAGCAAAGAAAAAATTATTGGTATAGATAATGTTGGTATCACTCCTTCAAAGTATATTGAACATATTTTATTAGTAGATGGTTTAAAACATAATCTCTTAAGTATTAGTCAACTTTGTAACAAGGATTACAAAGTTATTTTTCGATCTTCATTGTGCATTATAATTAGTCCCAATGATGATGGCATTATGTTTGTTGGTCATAGACATGGCAATGTTTATATGATAGATTTAAATAATCTTTCTATGATAAACATGCAATGTCTAGTAGCTATAAATGCCAAAATTAATGAGACTAGTTGGCTTTGACATCGTAGACTTACACACATTAGTATGTATTCACTTTCAAAGCTTGTTAAAAAGAAATTAATTATTTGTTTACTAAAATTGAACTTTGAAAAAGATAAAATTTGTAATGCATGCCAATTAGGTAAACAAACAAGAGTTTCATTCAAATCTAAGAACATTGTTTCAACTTCTAGGCCATTGGAACTTTTGCACATGGATTTGTTTGGTCCTACAAGAATAGCAAGCTTAGGTGAAAAATGTTATGGTTTTGTAATTATCGATGACTACTCACGTTTTACATGAATTTTTTTTTGGCTCATAAAGATGAAACTTTTTATATTTTCATAAAGTTTTATTAAAAAATTACAAATGAAAAAAGGTTTTCAATTCAAAGCATTCAAAGTGATCATGGAACCAAATTTAAAAATCAAGACTTTGAAAAATTTTGTGATGAAAAATGAATTAACCATAATTTTTCAAAACCTAGGACACCCCAACAAAATGGAGTAGTAGAAAAAAAAATAAAACTCTAGAAGAAATGGCCCGTACTATGCTATGTGAAAGCAACCTTCCAAGATACTTTTGGATGAAAGCAATTAACACAGCATGTTACATCTTAAATCGTGCCCTAGTCAGACCAATTTTAAAGAAAATATCTTATGAGCATTGGAAAGGAAGAAAATCTAACATTGCATATTTTCATATTTTTGGTTGTCGATGTTTTGTTTTGAACAATGGTAAAAAAAACTAAGTAAATTTGATGCAAAATTTGATGAAGTTATTTTTCTTAGTTACTCCTCTTCTAGTAAAGTTTTTAGAGTTTTTAACAAAAGAACCTTAGTAGTAGAGGAGTCAATATATGTTGTTTTTGATGAGACTAATAATTTTTCATCAAGAAAGAGTGAGGGTATTGATGATGCAGATCCTCTTATAGAAGAATTGAAGGAGATCATCCTAAAGGATTCAACAATTCAAAATGAAGAGAATCATGAAGACAAGTAAGCAATTGAGGGTGAAGGACAATAAGAACAATCTTAAGGTACAAATGATCTTCCAAAAGAATGGAGGTATGTTCACAATCACTCCAAAGAACTAATTATTGGTGATCTTACATATGGGGTAAGAACTCATTCTTCACTTAGAGATGCATACAATCATTTTACATTTATTTCTCATTTTGAACCCAAAATCATTGATGAAGTCGAAAAAGATTATAATTGGATAAATGCAATGCAAGAGAAACTTAATCAATTTGAAAAAAATAATGTATGGACCTTAGTATCAAGACCTAAAAATTATCCAATAATAGGTACAAAATGGGTATATAGAAATAAATTGGATGAAAATAGAAATGTAATTAGGAATAAAGCAAGAATAGTTGTAAAGGGTTATAATCAAGAAGAGGGAATTAATTTTGATGAAATCTTTACACCTATTGCTAGACTAGAAGTAATTAGACTTTTACTCACTTATGCATGCTTTATGAATTTCAAGCTATTTCAAATGGATGTTAAAAGTGCTTTTCTAAATGGATATATAGCCAAAGAAGTTTATGTAGAACAACCTCCTGATTTTGAAAATCATGCTTTTTCAAATCATGTTTTCAAATTAAATAAAGCATTATATGGTTTAAAATAAGTACCTAGAACTTGGTATGAAAGACTAAGTAAATCCTTGCTTAATAATGGATTTTCAAGAGGAAATATAGATACAACCCTTTTTCATTAAAAGAGATCATGATGACATCTTAGTAATACAAATATATGTTGATGACATTATATTTGGATCTACTAATAAAATTTTATGTCAAGATTTTGCTAAGCTCATGCAGGAGGAGTTTGAGATGAGCATGATGGATGAACTAATATTCTTCCTCGAACATTAAATCAAACAAACAAAAGAAAAAATCTCCATTACTCAAAGCAAGTACATAAGAAAACTACTCAAGAGATTTAGGATGGAGAGCTCCAAAGCAATTGGTACCTTCATGAGTCCATCATGTAAGCTTGACAAGGATGAAGGAGGTAAAAGTATTAATCAAAAATTTTATAGAGATATGATTGATTCTTTATTGTATTTAACTACTAGTAGACCAGATATCATGTTTAGTGTTTATTTATGTGCACGATTTCAATCTAATCCAAAAGAATCATATTTAAATGCTGTAAAAAGAATACTTAAATATCCTAAAAAGAACTCAATCCATAGGTTTATGGTACTCTAAGAATTTATCAATCAATTTAATTGGATATTCAGATGCAGACTTTGCTGGATGTAAATTAGATAGAAAAAATACTAGTGAAACTTGCCAATTTCTAGGAGTTAACTTAATCTCTTGGTTTAGCAAAAAGCAAAATTTGGTAGCATTGTCTACGGTCGAGGCTAAATACATTGCAATCAGAAGTTGATGTGCACAAATCTTATGGATTAAGCAATAACTTGAGGACTTTGGCATCAAACTAAACAAAACTTTCATAAGATGTGATAATACTAGTACCATGAATCTAACTAAGAATCCAATCCAATACTTTAGGTCAAAATATATTGAAATAAGACATCATTTCATAAGAGAACATGTTCAAAATAATGACATAATTCTTGATTATGTTTGTACTGAAAATCAATTGACTGATATTTTTACTAAGACCTTAAGTGAAGATAAATTCAATGAGATTAGAAAAGAATTAAGAATTCTTGATCCCCTAGCATAAACATCTTTATGATTTTAAACTTAAATCTATCAAAAATGACATTAATCTTTATCTTGAGTCTATATCTCAAATTTTCTATCTAAAAAATCTCAAATCTATCCTTCCTTGATCATTCTCATGAATGAAATTTCAATCGTTAAAATCTTATATTTTTTCAAAATTTTTATCTCTCTTGAATCTTTGAAGTTCAAAATAATTTTGTTTAATGCATTTATATTATTCAAAAAGGAAAAGCTGTGTTTTTAATTCATGTTGTTCATAAATAGAATTTAAAAAAAAAAAGAAAAGATATTCATTCTAAATTTATTATATTCTTTCAAAATGGGGAAGAAAAGCTAAAAGGTAAATTTATCCAACAATAATTATGGAAAAGAGGCAGAAAAAATATTATGTGATGAATTTTCTAGTATTTACTCTTAAAAAATAAAAAAAAGATGTTTGTTTGTTAAATATTATCTAGTTAACTTTGACTGAACATTCTAATTAATTGGAGTTAAGGGTAATGAACTTTGATTATTTTATGACTCTTTTAACTTAAGCCTTCATGTGATTATTCAGTTTAAATTCAATTGATTTGATTGCCAAATTATTTTTGATAACTAATTAGAGTTAAAACTAATTTAAAATATATTCACATTCTAAAAAATTAATTTTGATATATACTTCTAATTTTGAAACTCATTTAAAAATATGAATATAATACAGAATTTTTAATGTGCCTTTAGAAATCTTTAAAAAATTATTGTTGCTCTGATACTATCTTTGTTTTACTGATATATATCTTTTTCGAGCTTAATTGATTAAAATTTATTTTAAAAAAAAGAATAAATAATAAATTAAATATTATGCTTGATTTCATTATTTAAATCTTTGAAAAGCTCTAATCCTCTTAAAGCTTAAAAGTACATACTTGAAAATCTATTCAAAGAATCATATTCATTCAAAAAGGGGGAGAGCCTTTAATATTTGAGTTTAAGTTAATTTTTTTGTAAAGAAAAAAATTTCAAATGATAAGCTTTTAAAAGAGAGCTGATTCATTTGATTTGATTTAATTTTTAAAATTTTTGATTTAATTTTCTAAATTTGATACATCCGTCAATTTGACACACCCCATCACATCTCTGATTCTTCATCTGATTCAGATGCTTCCAGCCATGATCTCTACTAGATTTAGTTTAGTCATCTTTATATTACGTTATAATCTAGTATCTCTTAGTTGTTTCTATGAGTTATTGATCAAGTTATGGTTGGTTATATTCTTTTTTTGGGTTCAAACTTATGTAATTTGCACTATTGGCTATCTGGGTCATGGATAGTTGTATCCATGAATTTTATATGTTTTGATGGCCTAATTCTCATGGATACTTTTGATACCTTTATATTTTGTATGTTTAGTACTTATATATTTTGATGACTTGATGTCATGATAATCATTTGGATGTAAATATGTGATGATATCATTTGAATGATGTGAAATGAAATCTTTATGAATTGGCTCAATTTCATTATGATCATTATGTTGTAAACTGAAAGTTTTGTCATAAACTCTTGTTCTAACAGAAAAACATATGGAACAACTAAAGAGGAAGGCTTTTTTATTTTTAAATTTTAAAATTCATTAAGATCTTAATTGATGATGTCAAAAAGGAGGAGTAGAGTAAATAAAATTGGGCTATAAGCAAAATTGAAGTAAAATTGATAAAAAAAAATAAAATAGAAGTAAGTTAAATACTTTTGCAAATCATTTAAATGCCTGACTATAAGTAATCATCAAACTGCTCTTGATGACATATTGATCAAATAATTGAATATAATATCCTAGTATGTGATGTAGCATGTTTCTTCAAAACTTTTGAAACCCTCAATCAATGCTTCAACTTCTTTATTTTGCCTTATGCTCAAATATTTTGTCATCATCAAAAAGGGGGAGATTGTTGGTCCAAGAATTGATTTTGATGATTACAAAGCATTTGAAGGGATTATTAATGAATTTGGCTTGAAAAAAGACTTTTTGTCTTTCAGAAAAAAAAATTATAATTTTATTAAGATTTGATGTGAGAGCCTCAAGAGAAAGCATAGAAGATTTCTAATCCTTAGGAGGTAGTCCCATGATTTTTGGATGCTTATTTTGGGAGAAAATCAAGTTTGAAGCGAAAGGATCGACCCCTAGGTCATCCCCTACTGAAAAGGGTTGTTTGGCATGTTGTTTCTGTGCTAAAGGTCGACCCCAGGATCAATCTCTACTATTCCGAAGGCTAAAAATATAGAATAATTATTTTTCTAAATTTTGTCTCAGAGGTCGATCTCGAGGTCCACCCTTGTGCCATGAGTTGACCCATGAGTCGACCCCTGCAACGAAAATTTTTCTACAATGACTATTTTTTTTTTTGGTAGGTTTTAATGATTTCATTAATGTCTTCAATGGCTACAATTCTTGCCCAGGATTCTCTCCTCCATCTATTGAAGATTTAAAAGGCTTTAAATAGGGAAAAATACAAGAGATTGGTGTATTCAATTTTAGCCCTAAGCAAAAGTTATCTTCAAGCAAAAAAGCTTTCATTTCAAGTTTTTCTACCTCTCAAGAGCTCTTTCAAATCTCTAATAACCTTAAGAAAAATCAAAAAAGCTTCATCCACTATTGTGAAAAGCATTCTTAAGATTTTATTTGCTCACAAAGGGAGCTAAACTTGTATTTGATTGTCATTAAATTTTTTACTCTACTTTACTATTTTGATTCAAGTTTTGGGAGGGTTCCAAAACTTAGGAAGGTTGATCCTAACATTGAATAGGATTGTATTAGGTTGGCTTGTACCTGAAAAATAAGTATTCTAGCTTGGGATAGCTAGGGTTGGAGGTTTCCAATGGTGTATTCAGTTTGAATACGGTTAGTAAATTTTAATTTTCAGTAGGAGCTTGGGGAGTAGATGTAGGTGCAAGAAAAGCACCGAACCACTATAAATCTTGCTTGTTTATGGTATGCTTACTATCTTTCTTTTCTTAGTTTGTTAAATTCTTACTTTCTAATCTTTTTTTTTTTTTACTTAAATCGCTTCACACATATGTCTTGCATATTATCATTCAATCTTGATATCTTTGATTTAGCTTTAAAATTTTAAAAATCCAATTCATCCCCTCTCTTAGATTGCATAGCTTGGCAACAGCCATAAAGGCATGATTCATAAATTGGATATGACTTGGAAGTCAACAGACTCAATAGTCTGAATTTTTTTAATTTGTTAACTTATCTTCAGCTATATGACCTAGCCTAAGATGCCAAAGATATCTATCATTTAGACTATCCCTAGGTTATTTTGATCCTATGGCATTCATGTTTTATTCGATATTAAAAATAGAAACAACAATATGTAACTGATAAAGACCATTTATAAACAAATCACTTGTAATTTTATTTCTTTCAAAAAGAATATTACAATGGTCCTTAGGAAAACTAATTATATAGCCTTCCTGTGCTAAATAAGAAATAGAAATCAAATTTGTGCTTGCTGTAGGCACATAATAACAGTCCCTAAGAACTAAATTTAATCCTGACAGTAGTCAAAGATGATAGGTTTTTATGACCACAGCAGCAACTCTTGCTCCATTCTCGAGATGCAGGATCATTTCACCATCCCTCAATTTTCTGCTCTCCTTAAGATCCTGCATAGAAGTGCACAAATGAGCACTCGAACCAGAGTCAAGCACCCAACTAGATGCAGAAGAAATTGTAAGATTAGATTCTATAATCAGCATACCTCCAGAAGGACCTATCTCCTTCTTATTCTTCAGGCTGGCTAGGTATAAAGGGTAGTTCCTTTTTCAATGGTCGTCGATGTTGCAATGAAAATATTTTTCTTTATCCGTGGCCTTCTTCTTCATCTCTCCCTTCTTTTTCTTCTTTTCAAAAGACTTTCTTTTGGAGGAAGTCTACTCCACAACAAGCACTAAGCCTTTTGAATCTTTCAAAGAAAGCTCAGTAGTAACCAGCATGTTCTGAAGGAACCAGATCTAGGGTTTCAGGGTTAGATCTTGAAATTTTTTTTAGATCAGCAGCGGAAGACTCAAAATTAATCTAATTAATTTTAAATATTAGATAATCCATAGATCTAAGATCATATTATATGATTATTATGTGGCATTTAAATCTAAAATAAAAAATAAACAAGAAGAAAAGGTTGATCACATCAACCTAGACCTACACTACATCTCATGCATATATGAAAAAAAAATTAATAGATCATATCTATTACCTGAGCAAGTTAGATGTTCTAACTCACTGATCCAGGCTTGAGGATGAACTTGCAAGCTGTATACACATCCGGCCTCTAGGAATCGTCCACATAAGCCTACGATCATGATCAGAAATTCAGATGCTGAAAATCAGCATAGTATACTAATACTGCGCTAATTTTTCTTCGATGGTTGATCAGATGCCTCCTTTCTTCTAGATTAGATTCTTTCAAAGAGGAGAAGAAGAAGAAGAGGTTTTAGATATGAGACACTTTGAGAAAACCCAAGGAAGAAGGAAGGGAAGAGATGAACACTGCAACCCTAGAAGAAGACCCTCTTCTTCTTCTCTTTGCTCTCACCTAGACACCTAGTTTTGTTCCATTGAATCTCAATGCCCAGAGGTTCTGTCTCCATGATTTTCACACACCTCAAATCCCTCTCAAAGGTCTATAACCCACAAAAATTTCAAGCCAAAATTCATTCAAAATATATAGAAAAAGAAGAGTCATTGTCTAGGTCAAATACTAGACAAGGAAAGGTCAAATAGGGCAAGTCAAGGGGCGCCCAACTCTTGGGCACTCCCTCCATAATTTTTGGCATGTACCAGCAAGAAAAGGTACACAAGAAAAGAGGTTTCTCACATGGAATAAGAGAGAAATAAATTGGAAGAGGGGGTGGCAACTTTTGGGAAGAGTTTGGGTTTGTTAGGATTCTATCTCATAGAATCCAATATCAAAACAAACTCCTTCTTTGACTTGGTCTTCTACCCAATTACCATATGAGAAAGAGAGGAAGAGAGAGGGCGTATGTGAAGGTTAGGAAAAAAAGGATTTTTCATAAAAAATACCAAAAAAATAGGCATGAGGGGCATTGGGACTAAGGTGGCGCGAAGAGGAATCCTAGTCTTACTAGGATTCTATCTATGACTTGGTCAAAGTAGTTTCTTAAACCAAATTAAATCAAAATAAACTCAACTAAATTAAATTAGGTTCTAACCTAATTAATAGTTTAATTAAATTAGATTAAATTAAATTTAATTTTAATTTAATTTTTTAATCAAATTAGGAAATTAGGTTGACCTAAGTCCTAGTTAGACTAGAACTAGTTTTTCTTGCACTTGACTTATCCAATAAATCAATTGAACTTGATTCAATCAAGTCCAAACCAAATCTAATTAAATTATATTTAATTAGACTTAATCTCAGCTTTTTGGATTAATCAAATTAAGCCAATTAGCAATCAAATTGCTAATCAATCCTCCTGCAACACTTGCACTAGGTTAAATATCAATCGTATTGATCGTTTAATCCTAGAACGATTCTCAATCGTTGATCAACCATTCGGTTAGATCATGAGCTCTAATGTGTGTGACCTCATAGGTTCTAACTTAAGTTGGTAGCATAAAAATAAATTTTTATACCAATCAAAGTGATCATCTAGCAATGATACCTGACGGTCGGATAGGTCGAATATATAAAACACCATCCTTAGAACCCATGCGGATATAGTTTTCATATAATTCATCCTCTTGATCAAAATACTCGTAGGACACCTCAGAGTTTAACTATCAACTCTGATCAAATTATCCATATTGTATTTTAAAATATCAAATCCATCTGATGGATTGCCCTGGCTAAGATTTTGCTATATTGAAATATAGTGATATATTCTTCTCCAACTCTTGGAGTGGTCAATTCAATCTTGATCACACACCAACTTTGCAAGTACTTGACTATGCCCAGAAGTCTTTAGTTACTAAATTAAAAATTTAGTTAGTCTGGTACCAAAGCACAGTGAGTTGCTTGCAAGTCACTGAGATGATCTCAGGTCTAAGGGATACTTATACCTATATCCCATCAAAGACATCCTTGATAGTAGAATGCTCTAGAGTTGATCACATTTAATGATGATGGACTCATACATCTCACCTGTATGTCATACCAATATCTCCACACTTTTTGATTAAGAGGATAACCAATCTATGTGGCATACAGTGACCTATGCTCGATAGATGCTGTTGTCCTAATTAACAGTCTATCATTTGGTCATGAACTGATTTAAGGACTAATTGACAAATCCTCTCTTTATCAAAGTTAAATAGTCCTAATAACTTCATCACAAAAGTAGAGTTTGTTAGAAGATGAAGACTTGTGATGAAAAACATGCTAAAGTATTTTATTTATCAATGATCAATTATATATCAAAGTTGCTCAACCATTAACAGGCTAACGATTGGCTCTTGGGACATAATTTTCAACAACTCCCACTTATCCTAAAGCCACTCGGCACAGTATCTAATACCCATGTTCGACTTATGGTTATCAAACTTCTTGATTGCTAGGGCTTTAGTGAAGGGATCGCCTAGGTTTTTCTTTTCGTCGATCTTCTGAAGGTCGATATCACCACGATCCATGATCTCACGGACTAGATGGAAGCAGTGCAGAATGTTCTTTGTCCGCTGGTGTGCCTTCGATTCCTTTGCTTGAGCTATGGCACTAGTACTATCGTAGTAGAGCAGGACTGGACCATCAATGGTGGGTGCTACTCCAAGCTCCATGATGAACTTCCTCAGCCACACAGCTTTCTTTGCTGCATCTGATGCTACCATGTACTCTGCTTTGCAAATAGAGTCTCCCACTATATACTGCTAGAAATTTTTTTAGTAGATGGCTCCACCATTTAGCGTAAAGATATATCCCAACATGCTTTTATTATCATCATGGTCAGATTGAAAGCTGGAGTCTGTAAACCCCACTAATTTTAGATCTGACTCACCATAAACCAACCATTGATCCTTAGTATTTCTCAAATACTTAAGGATGGTTTTAACCATCTTTCAGTGATTTTCTTCAAGGTCATACTGATATCTACTCACTACTCCTAGTGAGTATACCATGTCTGATCTCGTACATATCATTGCATACATGATAGACTCCACTATCAAAATATATGGGATTCTACTCATACGCTCTCTCTCTTCAGAAGTTGTCGAATAATCTTTCTTAGAGAGTGAAATTTCTTAACCTATCGGGAGATAGCCCTTTTTGGAATTCTCTATGCTGAACCTCTTCAACACAGTTTCTATGTACGTGGATTGGGATATACCAAGTATCCTTTTAGATCTATCCCTATAGATCTTCATGGAGAACTGTGATGACAACCAGATTTTTATTTCCTATAGTGCGGGGATGCATTCTTGATTAAGAGAATGTTATCCACGTACAAAACAAGGAATACACTATTGGACCATTTGCCCATTTATAAATGTAGGATTTTTCTCCGTTCTTAACGAAGCCATACATTTTGATCACTTTATCAAAATGCATGTTCCAACTCCGAGATACTTGCTTTAATCCATATATGGATCTCTGAAGTCTGCACACTTTGGACTCATCTGTAGATGTGAATTCCTCAAGTTGTATCATATACACCTCTTCGATCAGCTCTTCATTTAGAAAAGTTGTCTTCACATCCAACTACCAGATCTCATAGTCTAGGTGGGAAGCTATTGCAAGTATTATCCAAATGGATTTGAGTATTTCCACTAGGAAAAATATCTCGTCATAGTCAATACCATAACGTTGACGATATCCCTTGGCAATCAAATGGGCTTTATAGGTATCCACCTTTTCGTCTGCGTCTCTTTTTCTTTTGAATATCCATTTACATCCAATGGATTTAACCCCTTCAAGTCGGTCAACTAATATCCATACATCGTTGACCTTCATGAAATCCATTTTGGATCTCATGGCTTCTAGCCATTTTTTAGAGTCGGATCTCTGCATAGCATCCATGTAAGTGATTGGATCCTCATCGTTCTCATCAAGTTTGATGGGATCACCATCCTGGACCAAAAACCCATAGTACCTATCTGGATGGTGCGGTACTCTACTGAATCGCCTTAATGGTGTGGGTTTACTAGGCTTCGAATCTGATTTGATCAAATCTGACTTAGGTTTAGCATTCTATGTTAGACTTTCTACCTGTTGAACTTCATCAAGTTCAACCTTAGAGGCAACAGTTCCTTCACTAAGGAACTTCTCTTCCAAAAAAGTTGCCCTAAGGCCAACGAACATCTTTTGTTTATCAGCATGGTAGAAATAGTATCTTTTGGTCTCTTTTGGGTATCCTATAAATGCGCACTTATCAGACAGTGGTTCAAGTTTATCTATAATTAACCGTTTGACATTAGCCAGGCACCCCCAGACCCTAAGGTGTGAAAGTGCTAGCTTACGTCCTGTCCATATCTTATATGGAGTTTGAACCATAGATTTACTTGGAATCCTATTTAAAAGATAGCAAGCCGATTCTTGTGCATATCCTCCAAGGGATATTGGCAAGCTGACAAAATCTATTATGGATCAGACCATATCTAACAGAGTTCGATTTCTCCTTTCAGATACACCATTATTCTGTGGTGTTTCTGGAGGAGTCCATTGGAAGAGAATCCCATGCTCTCCTAGATATGTGAGAAACTCACCAGAAAGGTATTCCCCTCCTCGATCAGACCGAAGAGTTTTAATACTTTTTTCAGTTTATTTTTTTACTTTACTTCAAAATTATTTGAACATTTTAAAAGAATCCAACTTATGTTCCATCAGATAGACATATCCATATCTGGATAGATCATCTATGAAAGTAATGAAGTAGACATATCCATCTCTAGCACTTGTACTCATTGGTCCACGTACATCAGTTTGTACTAGACTTAAGAGCTCAGTGGCTCTCTCATCTTTTTCAGTAAAAGATGACTTAATCATTTTACCAAGAAGATAGAATTTACAGGTTGGAAGTGATTCACAATCATTAAGTTCGAGGATACCCTCTTGAGCTAATCTGCTTATCCTATTCTTGTTTATATGACCTAGCCTATAGTGCCATAAGTAGATATCTATCACATTATCTAATCTAGGATGTTTGCCAATTGAATAGACTATATTAACAGGTTGTGATAACATATAAACATCATTATTCAATTATCCATAGAAAGCAGTAACACCATTCATAATGACATTATAAACTCATTTCTTTATTAAAATTTCATAATTATTCATGGCCAAAAGGCCTACAAAAATAATATTTAAAAAGAAACTAGAACAGAAATAATAATTACTAAGAATAATGGTATAAGATTTAAATATAAGTTTTAAAATTTTTAAAGCTAGAATTGGAACTGATATTTCATCTCCAATGTTCAGAAATCTTTCGCCTTGCTTGAATATTCTACTGACCTATAATTCCTGCAATGAATTATAAATATGATAAGAACTTTTAGTATCCAATATCCAGTCAGTAATATCATAAATAAAGAAATTACAAGAAGTTATGATATAAATACCTTACCCAGCAATAGCTTGTATTGCCTAGCTATGCTTAGTTATCATAATTGAGTTTTTAGAATTTTAAAGCTAATTTAAAGATATCAAGATTGAATGATGATATGCAAGACGTGTGTGTGAAGCGATTTAGGTTAGAAAAAAAATATAAAAGATTAGAGAGCAAGAATTTAACAAACTAAGGAAAAAAAGATAGCAAGCACACCATAAACAAGCAAGATTTATAGTGGTTCGGTGCTTTTCTTGCACCTACATCCACTCCCCAAGCTCCTACTTGGGAATTAAAATCCACTAACTATATTTAAACTGAATACACCATTGGAAACCTCCAACCCTAGCTATTCTAAGCTAGAACACTTATTTTCTGGGTACAAGCCAATCTAATACAATCATATTCAAGGTTAGGATCAACCTTCCCAAGTTTTGGAACCCCTCCAAAACATGAATCAAAACAGTAAAGCAGAGTAAAAGATTTAATAACAATCAAATTCAAGTTTAGCTCCCTTTGTAAGCAAATAAAATCTTAAGAATGCTTTTTATAATAATGGAGGAAGCTTTTCTGATTTTTCTCAAGATTATTGGAGATTTGAAAGAGCTCTTGAGATGTACGTAAACTTGAAATGAAGGCTTTTTTACTTGAAGGTGACTTTTGCTTAGGGCTGAAATTGAATCACACCAATCTCTTATGTTTTTTCCTATTTAAAGCCTTTTAAATCTTCAACAGATGAAGGAAAGAATCCTAGGTAAGATTTGTAGCTATTGAAGATATTAAATAAACCATTAAAATTGACTAAAAATAAGAAAAAAATAGTCATTGCAGAAAAATTTTCGTTGTAGGGGTTGACTCATGGATCGACTCATGGCATAGGGGTCGACTTATGGCACAGGGGTCGAGGTTGATCTCTAAGACAAAATCTAAAAAAATAGTTGTTTTATATTTTTAGCCTTCAAAATAGCAGAGGTCGATCCTGGGGTCGATCCTTCACATAGAGACAGCATGCCAAACAGCCCTTTTCAGCAGGAGACGACCTAGGGGTCGACCATTTTGCTTCAAACTTGATTTTCTCTCAAAATAAACATCCAAAAATCACGAGACTACCTTCAAAGAATTAGAAACCTTCTATACTTGCTCTTGAGGCTCTCAGATCAAAATTTGATAAAATTATGATTTTGCTCCTGAAATATAAAAAGTCTTTTTTTAAGCCAAATTCATTAGTAATTTCCTCAAATATTTTGTAATCATCAAAATCAATTCTTAGAGCAATAATCTCTTTCTTTTTGATGATGACAAAATATTTGAGCATAAGCAAAAATAAAGCATGTAAAAGCATTGATTGAGGGTTTCAAAAATTTTGAAGGAACATGCTACATCACATACTAGGATATTATATTCAATTATTTGATCAATATGGTATCAAGAGTAGTTTGATGATTACTTATAGTCAGGCATTTAAATGATTTACAATAATATTTGACTTACTTGTTCCTTTCATCAATTTTACTTCTATTTTATTTTTTTGTCAATTTTACTTCAATTTTGCTTATAGCCCAATTTTATTTACTCTACTTTCTCTTTTTGACATCATCAAGTAAGATCTTAAAGGATTTTAAAATTCAAAACTAAAAAAGCCTTCTCCTTAAGTTATTTCGTATATTTTTTTGTTAGAACAAGAGTTTATAACAAAACTTTTAATTTACAATATAATGATCATAATGAAATTTAGTCAATTCACAAAGGTTTTATTTCACATCATTCAAATGACATCATCACATATTTACATCCAAATGATTATCATAACATCAAGTCATCAAAATATATAAGTGCTAAACATACAAAATATAAAGGTATCAAAAGTATTCATGAGAATTAGGCCATCAAAACATACAAAATTTATGGATACAACTATCCATAACCCAAACAGCCAATAGTACCAATGCCATAAGTTTGATTCAAAAAATATATATATATAACCAACTATGACTTGATCAACAACTCATAGAAATAACTAAGAGATATTAGATCATAATCTAATACAAAGATGACTAAATGAAATCTAGTAGAGATCATGGTTGGAAGCATCTAAATTAGATGAGGAATCAGAGATGTGATGGAGTGTGACAAGGTCAAATCTAGGAGCATGTCCTTAACCACGTCTGCCTCAACCATGGGTGTAGGTGCGAGCTCGAGCAGCTGGACGAGTTGACCTAGGAGGCTGAGAGGAAGTGGGCTGAGCAAGAAGAGCAATCCTAATAGTGTCTAAATGATCCAATGCTCTTGACATAGACTGAGTGAAGGCACCAATCTGTGTAGATAGAGTCTTATTGGAATCTCTGAACTCTCTCCTTAGGAAGTCAAAACCATCCTTCAGAACACCTCAGAGTCTGGTTGCCTCAGTAGTAAGATCTGATATGTCTGAAATGTCCTCTCTCATTGGGGATGAGCCAGATCCAAAACCTACCTCTACAAATCTAAAACTCTACCTGTCAATCTCAAAACACATCCTTCGAGGTCCTCAAGCCATGCAGACTGAGCAGTAAGCAACTAAAAGATAATAGATACATGTGGAATCACAGGCTGATCAGAAGATGGGATGAAGTGAGTACTCTCCCCCTAAGTGGTACTAACTATCTGCTGAGATAAAAGACCTGCAATCCTCTGAGATAGGATATCGACAATCAATTGAATCAACTGGTCAGTGATCCTCCCGATCTGATCATCAGTGAATCTAACATCTATGTCTTTACTCCTTGATGGTGCCACATCTGCATCTTTCCTCACTGACTCTGAGGGACCAGTCTCATGATCAGATGCAAATTGAAAGTCAAGAGATCCTCTATGATCATGAGGAGGTGAAGATGGTCCCTCCTCCTCTGCTCTCTCTACATCTTCAGCACCTTTGGACCAACCGCCATCAATCTTTGAAAAATCCATGCAATGCATTGTGTGGTGATTGATGGTATCGGTATGAGATAATCTGACAACTGGCTCCCCTTCAAAATTTACTCCAAACCTCCTAAACACTAATGAGAGAGCCATACCATAGGGTAGATGTGCCTTAGACCTATTCAAGGTCTCTCTCATCATTTCTATCATCAAAATAGGGACGTTAAAGGAGGTCTCTGTAATCACATGAAACATGATACATATGTCCCTACTAGATAATAAATCATGCTTGCCACTCCTAGGGACAAATAACTTGATAACCATGGTGTGTAACACTCTTATTTCAGCAGAAAGAATCTTAGCCTATAATTTATTCAAATTTTCTTCAAATTCTCTCCCAAAGATGGCTCTCAATCCTTCTTATTTATGGGTTAGTTCTATTTCCTTATAACCCTCACATGGTAATCTTAGAATTTCTCCCAGGTGAACTAGATTAAGAGTAATCTCAGTACCTTTAACAACAGATTTTACTATTCCATTGAAGTATGCCAAATTTAGGTAAAACTCTCTAACCAAATCCACATATGTTGCTTCTTTCAACTTGCAAAAGTAATCCCATCCTTGCTTTTAAATTTTTAACAAAAATAAAAATCCTTCTATCTCAAAGAAACTAAAATCAACATTCTTTCCCTGTTCAACCTTTCTATCAGACAATAGGACCTTACTTGGTGTAAGAGGAGACTGTGAAGATCATCTAAAGGCAGAGGTTGGACTAGGAGAGGGCTCTGGTGTTGTTCTTTTTTGGCAGGCTTCTTCCTCTAAGCAATGGGCTAATTTTCTTCTTTGCAGCAATTTCATCTTGGGTGCCATTCCAACCAATAGAAGCCTTAATCCCACTCAAGAGTGTCAAGAGAAAGTGGAATGGAGAAGATTTGAGAAGAAGAGGAAGAGTTTTGAGGGAGATAGCCGATGGTGGGTTTTAGCATAAGGATTTCTAGGATTCTTCAAACCATCGAAATAGAAAGAAAGTAAGAAGAGATTTGACTCTTTAAGGAAAGATTTTAAGGAGGGGTTTAGGTAGGAAAGGAGATTTTTAGAGATTTGATCGATTGAGAAAGTTGAGAGGGAGAGAGCTTTTGTTCGATTGAATGAAAGAAAATAAGAAAAGATGGTGAGGTCATCCTTTTCGACCAAAAGAAAACCCAAATAAGAAGCCGCCCAATGGGTTAAGTGCAATAAAGACCAAAATGCCCATGAGTCCCCCTTTAGGTCGACCCATGGCACAGAAAAATTTGAAAAAAAAGATGAAAAATTTTGAAAAAAATATATGATTTTAAGGATTGAAATTTCATTCATGAGAATGATCAAGGAAGGTTAGATTTGAGCTTTTTGAGATAGAAAATTTAAGATATAGGCTCAAGATAAAGATTAATATCATTTTTGATAGGTTTAAGCTTGAAATCATAAAGATATATAGGCTAGGGGATCAAGAATTCTTAATTCTCTTCTAATCTCACGAAATTTATCTTCACTTAAGGCCTTAGTAACAATATCAGCTAGTTGATTTTTAGTACAAATATAATCAAGAATTATGTCATTATTTTGAACGTGCTCTCTTATGAAATGTTGTCTTAGTTCAATGTGTTTTGACCTAGAGTGTTGGATTGGATTCATAGTTAGATTTAAGGCACTAGTATTATCACATCTTATGCGAGTTTTGTTTAGTTTGATGCCAAAGTTCTCAAGTTGTTGCTTAATCTATTAGATTTGTATACAGCAACTTCCGGCTACAATGTATTTGGCCTCAACCATAGATAATGCTACATAATTTTGCTTCTTGCTAAACCAAGAGATTAAGTTAACTCCTAAAAATTGGCAAGTTCCACTAGTACTTTTTCTGTCTAATTTACATCCAATAAAATCTACATCTGAATATCCAATTAAATCGATTGATGAATTCTTAGAGTACCATAAACCTATGGATTGAGTTCCTTTTAGGCATTTAAGTATTCTTTTGACAGCATTTAAATATGATTCTTTTGGATTAGATTGAAATCATGCACATAGACAAATACTAAATATGATATCTGGTTTACTAGCAGTTAAATATAATAAAGAATCAATCATGCCTCTATAAAATTTTTGATCAACACTTTTACCTCCTTCATCCTTGTCAAGCTTACATGATGGACTCATGAGGGAAACAATTGCTTTGGAGCTCTCCATCCTAAATCTCTTGAGTAGTTCTCTTGTGTACTTGCTTTGAGTGATGGAGATCCCTTCTTTTGTTTGTTTGATTTGAAGTCTAAGGAAGAATGTTAGTTCACTCATCATGCTCATCTCGAACTCCTCCTGCATGAGCTTAGCAAAATGTTGACATAAAGTTTCATTAGTAGATCTAAATAAAATGTCATCAACATATATTTGTATTACTAAGATGTCATCATGATCTCTTTTAATAAAAAGGATTGTATCTACATTTCCTCTTGAAAATTTATTATTAAGCAAGAATTTACTTAGTCTTTCATACCAAGCTCTAGGTGCTTATTTTAAATCATATAATGCTTTATTTAATCTAAAAATATAATTTGAAAAAACATGATTTTTAAAATCGACAGGTTGTTCTACATAAACTTCTTCGATAATGTATCCATTTAGAAAAGCACTTTTAACATCCATTTGAAATAGCTTGAAATTCATAAAACATGCATAAGCGAGTAAAAGTCTAATTGCTTCTAGTTTAGCAATAGGTGCAAAGGTTTCATTAAAATCAATTTCTTCTTCTTGATTATAACCCTTTGCAACTAATCTTGCTTTATTCCTAATTACATTTCCATTTTCATCCAATTTATTTCTATACACCCATTTTGTATTTGGATAATTTTTAGGTCTTGATACCAAGGTTCATATATTATTTCTTTCAAATTGATTAAGTTCCTCTTGCATTACATTTATCCAATTATAATCTTTTTCAGCTTCATCAATGGTTTTGGATTCAAAATTAGAAATAAATGCAAAATGATTGTATGCATCTCTAAGTGAAGAGCGAGTTCTTATCCCATGTGTAGGATCACCAATAATTAGTTCTTTGGGATGATTGTGAACATATCTCCATTCTTTTGGAAGATCATTTGTACCTTGAGGTTGTTTTTGTTGTCCTTCATCCTCAATTTCTTGCTTGTCTTCATGATTCTCTTCATTTTGAATTGTTGAATCCTTTAGGATGATCTCTTTCAATCCTTCTATAAGAGGATCTGCATCATCAATACCCTCACTCTTTCTTGATAGAAGATCATTAGTCTCATCAAAAATAATATGTATTGACTCCTCTACTACTAAGGTTCTTTTGTTAAAAATCTAAAAGCTTTACTAGAAGAGGAGTAACCAAGAAAAATAGCTTCATCAAATTTTGCATCAAATTTATCTAGTTTTTCTTTACCATTATTCAAAACAAAATATCGGCAACCAAAAACATGAAAATATGTAATGTTAGGTTTTCTTCTTTTCCAAAGCTCATAAGATGTTTTATTTGAAATTGGTTTGATTAGGGCATGGTTTAAGATGTAACATGCTGTGTTAATTGCTTCCACCCAAAAGTATCTTTGAAGGTTGCTTTCAATAGCGTAGTATGGGCCATTTCTTCTAGAGTTCTATTTTTTCTTTCTACTACTCCATTTTGTTGGGATATCCTAGGTGCTAAAAAATTATGGCTAATTTTTTTGTTCATCATAAAATTTTTCAAAGTCTTGATTTTTAAATTCGGTTCTATGATCACTTCAAATGCTTTGAATTGAAAACCCTTTTTCATTTGTAACTTTCGATAAAACTTTATGAAAATATGAAAAGTTTAATCTTTGAATGCCAAAAAGAAAATTCACATAAAACGTGAGTAGTCATCGATAATTATAAAACCATAATATTTTTTACCTAAGCTTACTGTTCTTGTAGGTCCAAACAAATCCATGTGCAAAAGTTTCAATGGCCTAGAAGTTGAAACAATATTCTTAGATTTGAATGAAACTCTTGTTTGTTTACCTAGTTGGCATGCATCACAAATTTTATCTTTTTCAAAGTTTAATTTTGGTAAACTGGTTACTAATTCCTTTTTGATAAGCTTTGAAAGTGAATGCATACTAATGTGTGCAAGCCTATGATGCCAAAGCCAACTAGTCTCATTAATTTTGGCATTTATAGCTACTAAACATTACATATTTATCACAAAAAGATCATTCAAATCTACCATATAAATATTACCATGTCTATGACCAACAAACTTAATGCCATCATCATTGAAACTAGTTACAATGCACAATAAAGATTCAAAAATAACTTTGTAACCCTTATCATAAAGTTGATTAATACTTAAGAGATTGTGTTTTAAACCATCTACTAATAAAATATTTTTAATATACTTGGAGGGAGTGATACCGATATAATCTATATCAATGATCTTTCCTTTGCCATTGTCTCAAAATGTGACCATCCCTCCATTTTTAGCATCAAGCATGACGAATTGGGACTCATCATCGATCATGTGTCTTAAGCATCCACTATCAAGATACCATCTTCAATTTTCTTCTTTGGATGCAAGACACACCTACATGTAAAATCAAGTCCCTACTCTAGGTACCAAAGTTTTCTTGGGTCCTTTAAGGTTAGTCACAATGGTTCCTTTTGAAACCCATATTTTTTTTACATTTGAATTGTTAGAAAAGCATGTATAAGATTTGTGTCCTAGTTTTTCACATTTAAAGCAAGTAACATTTAAAAATTTATTGCTTTGTAAATTTACAAAAATATTTTTCAAAAATTTTTATTTTCTTAGGGGGTTATAGCCTAGACCAATCTTATCATAAATGACCTTTTGATTTTCAAGAATCATATGAAGTTTATTTGAACTCAAAGTAAATTTTTCAACTATCGATTTTAAATTACCGATTTTATTTAATTCTCTTGAGTTAAGACTAGTTTTTCACTTAGGATAGTTTCATTTTTTTTTAGTAAGACTTGATTTTTTAATTTTAGTTTTTTATTTTTAGTTCCTAACTTCTTTAAATCATCTACTAAATCATAGAAGGCTTCTTGAAGTTCTTCGAATGTAAATTCATTTGAGATTTCAACACTTACCTCATTCTCATGTGCCATAAGGCACAGGTTGGCTTGTTCATGAGCTTCTTCTCCTTCGGAGCTTGAGTCATCACTATCACTCCATGTTGTCATCATAGCCTTTTTCTTATATTTCTTAGAAATCTTTTTTAGTTGAGGATATTCAGACCTAAAGTGCCCCGACTTCTTACATTCATAGCAAATAAGGGGTTGCTTTCTATCCTTTTCCTTGCTATGCTCCCCTTTGGTAGGTAGCCTCTTCCTCATCCCTTATTTTTTCTTTAAAAGTCTCTTGAACTTTCTTATGATGAGGGCTATTTCTTCATCTTGTTCTTCATCTTTCATTTCTTTGGATTCTTCATCTTATTGAGTGGTGGATTTAAGGACTATTGTCTTCTTTTTCTTGATATCTTCTTCTTGATGTTGTTTCATTATAGCTCGTGCGTCATTAGTGATCCTAGAAGCTCCTCCAAGGGTAAAATATTCAGATCTTTGACTTCTTGAATTGTAGTCACTTTGACCTTCCATGTCCTTGGCAAAGACCTAAGAATCTTTCACACAAGATCACTGTTAGAATAAGACTTGCCAAGACTTTTAAGACTATTTATAATATCCGTAAATCTAGTAAACATTATAGTTATTGACTTATCATGCTCCATTTTGAAAAGTTTATATTTGTGCACTAGCATGTTAATTTTTGACTCCTTAACTTGATTAGTGTCTTCATAAGTTACTTCTAACCTATCTCATATTTTCTTAACCGATATGTATGTTGAAATACGATTAAATTCATTAGCATCTAGAGCACAATATAAAATATTCATGGCTCTTGCATTGAGTTGAGCCATTTTCTTATCAATCTCATCCCATTCTTTTTCGAGTTTGATTGATTCGTCACCATCAATTATCTTAGTGGATGTGTGTGGTCCATTAACTATGATACTCCACATATTATAGTCAAGTGCTTATATGAAAATTCTCATCCGAGCTTTTCAATAGGTATAGTTTGTCTCATTAAAAAGTGGAGGTTAGTTTGTGGACTGTCCATTGACTAGAGAAATACTAAGTTGGGTTGCCATAGATCTTTGGCTCTTTGATGGTTAAATAAAAGTAGGGCTAGAGTATCGAGCTCTGATACCACTTGTTGCCCAGCTATGCAACCTAAGAGGAGGGGTGAATTGGATTTTTAAAATTTTAAAGATAATTTAAAGATATCAAGATTGAATGATGATATGCAAGACATGTGTGTGAAGTGATCTAGGTTAGAAAAAAAATATAAAAGGTTAGAGAGCAAGAATTTAACAAACTAAAGAAAGAAAGATAGCAAGCATACCATAAACAAGCAAGATTTATAGTGGTTCGGTGCTTTTCTTACATCTACATTCACTTTCCAAGCTCCTACTTGGAAATTAAAATCCACTAACCATATTTAAACTGAATATACCATTGAAAACCTCCAACCCTAGCTATCCCAAGCTAGAACACTTATTTTTTGGGTACAAGTGAATCCAATACAATCCTATTCAAGGTTAGGATCAATCTTTTTAAGTTTTGGAACCTCCCCAAAATTTGAATCAAAACAATAAAGCAAAGTAAAAGATTTAATGACAATCAAATGCAAGTTTAGCTTCCTTTGTGAGCAAATAAAACCTTAAAAATATTTTTCATAATAATGGAGGAAGCTTCTCTGATTTTTCTCAAGGTTGTTGAAGATTTGAAAGAGCTCTCGAGAGGTAGGTGAACTTGAAACAAAGGCTTCTTTGCTTGAAGATGACTTTTGCGTAGGGCTAAAATTGAATCACACCAATCTCTTATGTTTTTCCCTATTTAAAGCTTTTTAAATTTTTAATAGGTGGAGGAGAAAATCCTGAGCAAGATTTGTAGCTATTAGAGATATTAAAGAAACCATTAAAACCTACCAAAATAAGAAAAAAATAGCCATTGCAGAAAAATTTTTATTGTAGTGGTCAACTTATGGGTCGACTTATGGCACAGGGGTCGACTTATGGGTCGACTCATGGCATAGGGGTCGACCTCGAGGTCGACCTCTGAGACAAAATTTAGAAAAATAGTCATTATATATTTTTAGTCTTTGGAATAGTAGAGGTCGACCCTTGGCATAGAGACAGCGTGCCAAACAGCCCTTTTCAGTAGGGGATGATCTAGGGATCGATCCTTTCACCTCAAACTTGATTTTCTCCTAAAATAAGTATCCAAAAATCATGGGACTACCTCCAAAGGATTAAAAATCTTCTATACTAACTTTTGAGGCTCGTAGATCAAAACTTGATAAAATTATGATTTTGCCCTTGAAATACAAAATATCTTTTCCAAGCCAAATTCATTAGTAATTTCCTCAAATGCTTTGTAATCATCAAAATCAATTCTTGGAGCAACAGCTTGCTTGTTCCTCTGCCTATTTGTATCTAGGGAGGCAATGTACTGAGGATAGTTTTTCTTCTAGTACCCCCACTTCTTGCAAAAGAAGCATTCAGCATGACTCTTATCGAGCTTGATTTTCCTGATCTGGTCCTGCACAGATGTCCAAGCTTGAACTTGCACCTTCTTAGTTTTTTTCTTCTTGTTCTTTTTTTCTTTATCAAAGGGTCGAGAATGAGAAGATGAACCTTCCACTGAGTTCACTGACTCCTTGTGGAGCTGGTGATCCTTCTTAAAGTTCTGAAGTAACCCCAGTAACCCATGGTAGTCAACTTCAGGCTTTGACATTCTATAATATTTAAGGAATGGGAGATAAGACTTAGGCAACGAGTTCAGTATTGCATCTTTTTCAAGCTATTTATACAAGAAAAAGTCGAGCTTGCTCAAGTGCTCTATCAGCTCGATCATGTATAGTACATGATCAGTGATAGAGGCTCCATTTAGCATTCTAGCATTGAGGATGGCACAACTAGTCTTATGCCTCTCCACATCATCGGGTGTGCCAAAGGAATCCTCCAACACTTGAAGCATGTCCTTTGGCTGAGCCATCTCAAATCTACGACTGAACTCATTACTTATTGTAGCCAATATAATGCAGTGCACCATGGTTCGATTACTGAGCCACTTTTGATAAGTGTCTCTGACAGTTCGACGTACATTTATAGCTGGCTCCTCAGGTGCATCATCCATTATCACATGTAGGATGCGTTCATGCTCTAGGGCAATCTTTAACTTTCGGTACCAGCTATCGAAGTTGAGTCCCACCAACTTATCATTGTTCAATAATGATTAGAACGATAGAAAAGTGGCCATATCTGTACAAAGAAAAATCATAACCTAATTAGTAATTGATTCAATAAACCTAAAGATTTGGACTTTTAATCAAAATATTCTTTCATTATTTTATTCGAATTGATAGCCTCTACCTCCAATTTGAGGAATTATCCTAATTTCTTAGTGGATACTAGAATCCACATAGACTGCACATGAGTCCAACTTTGGTTGGCCAACCCATGTGCATCTAAGAATGGGTTTATAACCAATTATTTCTTCAAATAATTTTTAGTAATTAAATTTTGCCCTAGCCCCTGATCAGTTGGCTTTGGTCTTCTCAAAAAAGGGTCCAGTTAGATCCAACCATTAACATGACCATACTTGGCCCATCCAACCAATGAATGATTAGGCCCAACTTTGGTTGACCCACCTGACCACCATTTAGAAAGATATATCTAAGAGATCATATAATGAATGATAATTTCATCAATCGATAAGCACCAAACCTTTGGGCCTCCAATGATTATCCAACTGATGGACCCATTATCATCCACTTTAATGGAAGGCTATGATCCAATTATCATATAACTATTTTATTTTAGGAACCTAATAATTTTAGAAGATTTAATTTGAAGATGAGGGAAGGTCAGATGAACCAGCTTATCATGATCCTCCCACTAATTTCACCAAGTCAATTTAAGAAAGACCATTAATAGGTTGGTCTTGGAGCACCTAAATCAGTCAAACTGATTTACCTAGCTGACATGGGTTAGCTCAAATAGTCAAGTGATCTGATCAAAACATAATTTCACCAAGAGGTTAGATAAGTTCGATCAGTGGGAGGGTCTGCCAAAGCTTGCCTTAGACATCATTAGAAATGACCCGATAAGCGGGTTACCAATTAAAAACCACTGGTTTGGTTTACCTTAGATACCGACTGATTTAATTAGTTTCAATTAGATCAACCTAACAGCTCATGCTATACCACATAGCCAAGAATCAAGTCCATCTTGGGTCTCGTTAAAGACATGGACTTGACCAACTACAACTATTATAATTGATCTAGAGAATTCTTGATCTAACTTAAGACCATAATTGATTAGATTTAGTTAATTCTCTAATTAATCTAACCCTAGGTCTAACCCAATTAATGGACCTAATCTCCACTAACCCATTTAATCTAATGTGTTATGATTCGTGTCTTAGGATCTTCAATTTATAATCCTAGATCCTAATCAGATAACTTCTTAATTCTTAATTAAGTTCTAGGCTGAGGATTAGGGTTCGACTTTTTAAAAATGATTTTCATGTTTGTAAAATATTTTTATAACATAGTTCCACTAACCAAGTTGCATGTTTGCTTCATAATCAATATGCAAGTAAGAAGAGTATAAAACTACTTTAGATCTAATCTAAACAAGTTCATGTAAATGTAATAATTTCAACATTAATCAATCATAAGTCAACTTAGATCAAATCTAACATATTTATCATATTTAAAATTTAATTAAAATATTTTTAATTAGATCATAAAATCTCTTAGATCTAATCTAAAATTTTATGATCAAAGTTTTAGATCAGCACGTATTAGGACAACCTTTTCACTATAAGGGATAAACCTTACAGCAGAACAATCTTATAAGATCAGTCTGTGCAATCTAAAATTTTATTTTTAGATTTAAATTTTTTTTTAATAAATCATAAATAATATTAGATCATATTTAATAAATTTATGAATAATATTAGATCTATACGAACTAAGACAATCTTTGCACTACAAGAGATAAACCTTATAATAGGACAATCTTAAAGCAGTTCATATGATCTGAGATTTTAATTTTAAATTTAAATATTAGATTATTAATTAGATCTAATTAAAAAATAATCCAAGCATGCATCAATAATGATATAATAATTAACCTGGCTCTGATACCAATTGAAGGAACCAGATCTAGGATTTCAGGACTAGATCTTGAAACTTTTTCTAGATCAGCAGTGAAAGGCTCAAAATTAATCTAATTAATTCTAAATATTAGATAATTTTTAGATCTAAGATCATATTATATGATTATTTTATGGCATTTAAATCTAAAATCAAAAATAAATAAGAAGGAAAGGTTGATCACATCAACCTAGATCTACACCACATCTCATGCATGTATGAAAAAAATAATGGATCGGATCTATTACCTGAGTGAGTTGGACATTCTAACTCATTAATCTGAGCTTGAGGATGAAGTTGCAAGCCATACACACGTCCGGCCTCTAGGAGTCGTTCACACGAGCCCACGATCATGATCAGAAATCCAGATGTTGAAAATTAGCATAGTATGCTAGTACTATGCTGAGCTTTCTTCGATGGTTGATCAGATGCCTTCTTTCTTTTAGATTAGACTCTTCCAAAGAGAAGAAGGAGGAGAAGAGATTTTAGATATGAGATACTCTCAGAAAATCCAAGGAAGAAGGAAGCGAAGAGATGAACACAGCAATCCTAGAAGAAGACCCTCTTCTTCTTCTCTTTGCTCTCACCTAGACACCTAGTTTTGTGTCTATTGAATCTCAACGCCCGGAGGTTCTCTCTCCCTAATTTTTACACACCTTAAATTTATCTCAAAGTTTTGTAATCCATAAAAATTTTAAGCCAAAATTCATTCAAAATATATAGAAAAAGAAGAGTCCTTGTCTAGGTCAAATACTAGACAAGAAAAGGTCAAATAGGGCAAGTCAAGGGGCGCCCAACTCTTGGGTGCCCCCTCCATAATTTTTGGCATGTACCAAAAAGAAAAGGTGCACAAGAAAAGAGGTTTCTCATGTAGAATAAGATAGAAATTAATTAGGAGAGGGGGTGGCACCTTTGGAAAGAGTTTGGGTTTGTTAGGATTCTATCTTATAGAATCCAATATCAAATTTAACTCCTTCCTTGACTTGGTCTTCCATCCAATTATCATATGAGAAAGAGAGAGAGAGAGGGGGTGTATGTGAATATCAAGAAGAAAAGAATTTTCCATGAAAACTATCAAAAAAATAGGCATCGGGGGCATTGGGACTAAGGTGGCACAAGGAGGAATCCTAGTCTTACTAGGATTCTATCTATAACTTGGTCAAAGTGGTTTCTTAAATCAAATTAAATCAAAACCAACTCAACCAAATTAAATTAGGTTCTAATCTAATTATGGTTTAATTAAATTAGATTAAATTAGATTTAATTTTAATTTAATTTTCTAATCAAATAAGGAAATTGGGTTGACCTAAGTCCTAGTTAAACTAGGACTAGTTTTTTCTTACACTTAACTTATCCAATAAGTCAAATGGACTTGATCCAATCAAGCTCAAACTAAATCTAATTAAATTATATTTAATTAAACTTAATCTTATCCCTTTGGCTTAATCAAATTAAGCCAATTAGCAATCAAATTGCTAATCAATCCTCCTGCAATACTTGTACTAGGTTAAACATCAATCATATTGATCGTTTAACCCTAGAACAATTTTCAATCATCTATCAACCATTCGATCAGATCATGAGCTCTAATGTGTGTAACCTCATAGGTCCAAACATAAGTCGATAGCATAAGAATAAATTTTTATATCAATCAAAGTGACCATCTAGCAATGATATCCGACGATCGGATAGGTCGAATGTGTAGAACACCATCCTTAGAACCCATGTGGATATAGTTTCCATATAATTCATCTTCTTGACCAAAATGCTTGTAGGACATCTCAGAGTTCAACTGTCAACTTTGATCAGATTGTCTACATTATATTTCAAAATATCAAATCCATCTGATAGATTATCCTGATCAAGATTTTACCGTATTGAAATATAGTGATACATTCTTCTCTAACTCTTGGAGTGGTCAATTCCATCTTGATCACACACCAACTTCAAAAGTACTTGACTATGCCCAAAATCCTTTCATTACTGAATTAGAAATTTAGTTAGTCGGTAGCAAAGCATAGTGAGTTGCTTGCAAGTCACTGAGGTGATCTCAGGTCTAAGGGATACTTATACCTATATCCCATCAGAGACATTCTCGATAGCAGAATGCTATGGAGTTGATCACGTTCAATGATGATGTACCCATACATCTCACTTATATGCTATACTAGTATCTCCACACTCCTTGGTTAAGAGGACAACCAGCCTATATGGCATACAAAGATCTATGCTCGATAGACGTTGTTGTCCTAATTAGCAGCCTATCATTTAGTCCTGAACTGATTTAAGGACTAATTGATAAATCCTCTTTTTATCAAAGCAAAATAGTCCTAAGAACTTCATCACAAAAATGGAGTTCATTAGAAGATGAAGACTTGTGATAAAAAATATGCCAAAGTATTTTATTTATCAATGATCAATTACATATATAAAGTAGCTCAATCGTTAACAAGCTAACGATTAGCTTTTCGAATGCAATTTCTAACATGTTCATCAATTCGGCTAGAGTACATTACAGCTTATGCATATGAAAGTTCATGATGAACTGTCCATATGCATCAGTCAAGAATTGCAAGATCATATCAATTTGCAAGTCCCTATCTAGCTTAACATCGAGCTTCTCAAGCTCTTATAAGTTCTTGATCATCATCAGACAATGATCTTGGATTGACTGCCCATCATGTATTTGTGCCTTAAATAGTCTCCTAGGGACTTAATACTTGGCAGCACTACTCTCCTCACTAAACAACTCTTGTAGGTGAGCCAACATTTGGTGAGTAGTCTTAATGTCCTCATGTTGGTGTTGAAGCTCATCAGACATCGAGCCCAACATATAATACCTAGCTTTATTATCTTCATCCATCCACATTTTCAGAGATGCTCTTTGTTCAATGGCTGAACAGGCTAGTAGAATGGAAGGTTCCTGATCCAATACATGAGTCAGTTTTTCAGAATCCAAAATAATTTTATACTTTTAGAGCCAATCCTTGTAATTAGGTTCGATCAGTCTATGGGTGTCTAGGATATGGGCTAGTGGATTGGACGTTGATATTTTTCTGTAGAGAGTCAAAGTTTCTAGTTAGATTTTATAATTAGACTTGATCAATTTATTTAGAGATTTTATTTTTAAATAAATTAGACTCCTACTATTTTCTTGGATCCCTACACTTTTTTGGCAGAGATGCAAAAGTCTCCATGATCAATTGATTTCTAGTGGATGGTGCGGTCCCACCGAATGGCTCACCACCTTACCTAATAGTTATTGGTGATGGGTCAATTGATGAGTGGACAACTCTTGTCCAATGATTCTCTAATTATGGTGCACCCAAACCTGATCTCTAATTCATGGAGCTCAACATCCCCAAAATATTGCTCCACTCCTTAGTTAAGTCAGACCCATCATTTGTATAAATTAGATTTTTGATTGGATCCCTCACCATATCCAAAATATTGAGTCCAACCCATCCTCCAACCCATAGCATCCAATGCATAATAGACATGGTTGCATCTTTTCAGTGCAACTGAACCACTGTAACCAGCCAAGAATAATCAACCCCAGGAATGGCCCACACATCTACAATGGTGGAAGACCTATAATTTAATATTTTCTTAGGAAGATTTGATTTTGGTCTCTTTAAACTTGATTTGACTTAGTCATAAAAATTATGACTAACTTAGTGGCATGGATTAGCTCAAATTGTTAGCCACCTCAAATCGAAATTGGGTCAATCCAAATGGCCAGGTAAGTGAGATCGATGGAAAGGATATGTCATTAACTTAACAAGAATGCATTCAGATTGAGTAGCTTCCAATTAAAAATCAGTCGATCATATCCGCCAGACTTATCTTAGACACCAAATTATCGAACCAGAATCAATCGGATTAGCCTATAATCTAGGCTTGAACCGTGGAGCCAAATTAGGTCTTAACTTGGTCAACCACATATGAATGTGAGTCAATCTTGATCCAAATGTAATCCTATTTGGATAGTCAATTCTAAGCACTCTTGATCCCACCTAACCAACTCTTGATTCGATTTTATCAACCGCTAGACCTAATTGAGCTACCCAAGTCTGAACCTAAATTTATGAAGGTGTCTTAGATCTAAAAATTTAAAATTTTTAGAATTAATTTATTTTATAATCTTAATTCTTAATTAAGTTTGGGTTCATGAACAGAAACATGCCAAAAATCATTGGATTTCAGGATCTAGGGTTTTATAGAAAAGAAAGTTTTCGATCTCTGATTAAGGACAAACGCGCAGCATCCCTACATGCCATAAGAGCATCCCATCAAATGAAAAGAGAGAGCCTTTAAACCCTTCTTACTCTTATGACTGGATGGCCAAGGAGAATGCCTTAATCAGAAATAATAACTAAACTACAAAACATTAAGATCTATAACATATATCAAATATAAGATCATAGATCTGTTCATGCATGTTCTATATACATCTCATATATCATTTATTAAAACACAAATGCATGCTTTCAAATCTGATAAATCATATATAAAATCTAAAAAATAAAATTTTAAATTGATCACATTAAATAAAATCTAATCTAGACAAATCATACAACTATTCTACAACTAGTCTAGGCATGCTTCATTTATATCTCATATAAAAATTAAAAATTTTATTTTCTATTTTTAGATCTAATTATAATATTTATAATATTAAAAAATAAAAAAAAAGATATGAAAAAAATTTTAATCATATCAAAAAGGAAATACTACACTAGACTATATATAGAATAATTCTACACCTAGTCTAGATATATATCTCATACATAATTGATATGAATCTAAAATTTAATTTTTTGATTTCAGATCTGATCACATCTAATGTGATATCTAAAATTCTTAATATCAGATTATAAAATATAAAAAAATTATATCTAAAATAGATCTAAAAAGCTATAAATGCAGCTCTGATACCAGTTGAAGAAAAAACTACTTTTCTGCTACAGGATCATTCAGATTCGATCAAATTTATAAGAATATTTTTAAAATTTTTTTTATCTAATCTAATTAGATTTAAGACATCTCAAATCTAATTCTATAGATCTAATATTAAAATAAAAAATTAAATTAAATTAGATTTAATTTCTTATCTTATTCGAGTAATCTGATTATCCTACCTAGGATCTAGATGTTCATGAGATTCTGTATCTTAGCCACGTAAGCGCCTGGCCTCTACCAGTATCCACTTAAGCTAGATCTGAAGGTCTTCTTCTTCCAAATCATGACTCTAGAGATCAGATTTGGATCTATTCTGAAGAACCTTCAAAAGTTCAAAGGTGGCACATTCATCTCTCAAGCAAAAGCTATCTTCTTCCTGATCTATGCGCCAAATCTCCTTTGAACTTTACTAAAATTATGCCCAACTCCTTGGGTGTGGAGAAGAGAGAGAGAGGATCAGAGGGAGACATGGAAGAGAGGAGGGACAGCCTTACAACATGGTGGATAGGCATGATCTCTCAACCCTAGGCACAGATAGGGTTTAAATAGATCCGGCTGCGCCATACAGTGCCACACAGATCCAACCAATCATATTGCTTGGATTAATCAAATCTTAATCTAATTGGTGGGGTGTCATCATCTAATCCAATTAGATTAAAGACCCCTCAAAGCCCTCCAATGGTGGCACCAATACTAGATTGAGATAAAGACTTAGGCGCCCAACAATTTGAACTCATCAAGCAACCCCTGGAGTCCCATCTGTATGGGACTCCTCCCTTTTCTCCATGTGCGCACACCAATTATGGGCGTGCATACACTTTTGTGCATGGAATCCAGGGGGGCATGCACCCCAAGGAGATGTCCAAAGGGGGCACAAGCCCCTGCCTCTTTCTTTCCTACATTGCAACATCTTATATCTTTATAGTGATAGAAAATGGTAGGTGATGATAGGATTTAGCAGATCTTATCTTATTTCCATCTGATGGATTAAGACAACCCTTTTTTGATCTGGACAAGCTTCAATCAGACTAAGACAAGGTTCTTGAGTGAGCCCAAAGCCAATTTGGCTCATCCAAGATGCACCAGAATGATCACAGAATGAGAATGTTAGGCTCAATCATGTGCTAGCATGATTTTCTTAAACCAAATTAGATCTAATCCAAATCAATCAAACTAGGTTAGCTCAATTGATAACATCCAGATCTAAATCCTTGCTTGTATGATCCAGTTAGGTTTAATTCTATATGGTAATGGGATATGTTGCAATATTTATCATCAACATCATCGAAACACCTTTCGATGGATCAGAATTTGTTTGATTCATATAATTAGAATGATCGATCATCAGAATTATTCTAATTGCTTCCCAAATCTACCAGTGACATCTAGTAGTATATGGTGGTAAGCCATCTGAATCGAAAGCGAACCTCTCAGTGTAGCTATCTTGTGATTGGGTTCTTCTATTCAGAGCCCCAATAGGATTAGGATTAAGATGAACTCATCAAACCCAATATCCATCATATGAATTAACCATTCGATTCAAGTCTAATGTGAAACTCTAATAGAAATTTTTTCTATCATCTTTACATTGCCATGGCCATGGGCTTATGGATTCAATCTCATGATCATTATAGGACTACTCTTCATCTACCGAGATAGATAGATCCCCTATTGATGTAATCCAATTTCTATAATGAACATGCTATAGCCAACATACATCTCAGGATTCTAAATGGCTAGAAGATGGAGTTATGATGTAGTCAAACTATAACACCCTCAAGATAAACTACCGATGCACCTCAAGTTAAAGAACCAGATACACCACTACAGCATTGAGCTAGTCATCAATGAGAAGGTAGACTCTCTTATGACTGCTTGAGGTGGTCATGCTCAGTATCCTTATTTTCTAACGAGTACCTATACTCTCGCTCTAGTATCTCTACATTATAGACTTAAGACTCATCTACCCTAGAAAAGTGATCGTACATTAACCTTCTAGATCGAACACCATCCTTGTGACGATCAAATAGTCAAAGCAGTTTATGAGTTAATTATCAAATTTTATATCTTAAATTTTCAACTCTTAAAAATATGAATTATCATTACTATTAATCCAAAGGATGTATCATAGATACTTTAAATATATACTATGATAGAAAATAATTTTTTTATTAATTTATAATCAAAATTATAAAATTATCCATAGAATTGTATTACAAGTATTAGTCAATCTGGCTTTTAAGATACACATTTAATAAATAAAGATCTGATCTCTTACTTATATGTCTAGATTTGATCTAGAGGAGTCTGCTGTTGATATGATCAACATGTAGGTTTTTTATATTTTAATTTTTGATTTAATAGCATGCTTTAATCATATAATAGGATCCTAGATTTAGGATTTTTTTTATATTTCTATGAATTAATATGATTAATTCATATCTTTCACTGCATAGATTTAAAAAAGTTTCAAAATCTGATCCTGAAATTTTAGATCTATTTTCTTCAATTGGTATTAGAGCTAGATTTCTTTATTACATGATTTAATATACATGTTTAGATTATTTTTTAGATTAAATCTAATTTATAATATGATGTTTAAATCTAAAATTAAAAAAAAAAAAGATCATATGAACTGATTATAAGGTTATCCTGCTGTAAGGTTTATCTCTTATAGTGGAGAGATTATGCTAGTACATGTTGATCTAAAATCGTGATCATAAAATTTTAGATTAGATCTAAAAAAATTTATGATCTAATTTAAAAAATTTTAATCCAACTTTTATCATCATAAATGTATTAGATTTGATCTAAGATAATTTATGATTGATTAAAATTGAAATAGTTTCAATTAAATGAACATGCTTAGATTAGATCTAAAATAGTTTCATGCCTATTTTATTTGCCTATTGATAATGAATCAAACATGTAACTGGTTGGTAGAACCATATTGTAAAAAAATTTTATAAATATAAAAATTATTTTTAAAATGCTGAATCCCAACCCTCAGTCCAAAACTTAATTAAGAATTAAGAATTATTTGATTAGAATCTTGGATTATAAATTGAAGATCCTAAGACACAAATCATAATACTTGGATTAATGGGTTAGTGGAAATTAGGTCCATTAATTGGGTTAGACCTAAGGTTAGATTAAAGAATGGACTTAATTAGAGAATTGACTAAATCTAATCAATAGTTGTCGTCAAAGATTTTTTAGATCAATTATAATAGTTGTAGTTAGTCAAGTCCATGTCTTTAACGTGAACCAAGATGGACTTGATTCTTGGCTACGTGGTCTAGCATGAATTATTAGGTTGATTCAATTGAAACTAATTAACCAGTTGGTGTCTAAGGTAAGATTGAAAATCTAGACCGATGGTTTTTAATTGGCAGCCCACTTACCTAGCCATTTCTAATGGTGTCTAAGGTAAAGACTCTCACCGATCTTACTTACCTGACCTTTTTGGTAAAATTATATTTTGATCAGATCACTTGATAATTCAAGCTGACCCATGTCAGCTAGATAAATCAGTATAACTGATTTAGGTGCTCCTAGACTAGTCTAATAATGGTCTTCCTTAATTTGACTTGGTAAAACCAGTGGGAGGATCATGACAAGCTGATTCATCTAATCTTCTTTCTTCTTTAAATAAAATCACTTAAATCCTTTAAAATTATTAGGTCTTTAAAAATAAAATAGTTATGGTGATAACTAGATCATAGCCTTCCATTAAGTGGATGATAATGAGTCGATTAGTTGGATAATCATTGGAGGCCCAAAGGCCTGGTGCTTATTGGCTAGTGGAATTATCATTCATAATATAACTCTTTGGTCGCATCTTTCTAAATGGTGGTTAGGTTGACCAACCAAAGTTGGGCTTAATCATTCATTGGATAGATGGACCAAGTATGGTCATGTTAATGGTTAGACCTAATTAGATCTTTTTAGTGGAGGCCAAAGCCTACTGATTAGAGACTGAGGCAAAATTAAATTACTAAAAATTATTTAAAAAAATATTTGGCTATGAACCTATCATTAGATGTACATGGGTTGACCAACCAAAGTTGGGCTTGTGTGTAGTCTATGTGGATTCTAGTACCCACCAAGAAATTAGGATAATTCCTCGAATTAGAGGTAGAGGCTACCAATTTGAATAAAATAGTGGAAGAATCTTTTGATTAAAGTTTAAATCTTTAAATTTAATAAATTAACTACTAATTAGATTTTAATTTTTTTTTTGTACAGATATGGCCACTTTTCTTTCGCTTCGATCATTGTTAGACAATGATAAGCTGGTGGGATCCAACTTCGATAGCTGATACCATAAGATTGTCCTAGAATATGAATGGATCTTGTACGTATTGATAGATCTAGCAACTAAGGAGCCTGTTGCAAATGCATGTGGGTTTGTCAGAGACACTTATCAAAAGTGGCTCAGTGATCAAACATGGTGTGCTATATTATGCTAATAGCTATGAGCGACGAGTTCAGTTATAGGTTCGAGATAGCTCAGCCAAAAGACATGCTTCAAGTATTAGAGAAATCTTTTGGCACACCTGATGACGTTGAGAGGTACAAGACTAGTTGTGCCATCTTCAATGCTAGGATGAGGGACGAAGCTTTAGTCATTGATCATGTACTATACATGACTGAGCTGATGGAGTGCTTGAGCAAGGTCGGCTTTTTCTTGCATGAGCAGTTGGGAAAAAATGCAATACTGAATTCACTACCCAAGTCTTATCTTCCATTCCTCACTCATTATAGAATGATAAAGTTTGAAATTAACTACCATGGGTTACTGGGGTTACTTCAAAACTTTGAGAAGGATCACCAGTCCCACAAGGAGTCGGTGAACTTAGTGGAAGGTTCATCTTTTAGTTCTCAACCCTTTAGGAAAAGAAAGAAGAATAAGAAGAAGAAGTCCAAGAAGGTGCAAGTTTAGGTTGAGACATCTATGTAGAGCCAGACTAAGAAGATAAAGCTCGATAAGAGTCAAGCTGAATGCTTCTTCTGCAAGAAGCGGAGGCACTGAAAGAGGAACTGTTCTTAGTACATTACCTCCTTGGATCCAAATAGGCCAAAAAAGAAGCAAGCTATTGCTGGGCAAGGTATTTATATGATAACTTCTTGCAATTTTTTTATCTATAATATTATTGACTGGATATTAGATATCGGTAGCTTTTATCATATTTGCAATTCATTGTAGGGGTTGCGGGTCAGCAAGAGATTCTAGCAAGGAGTGAGATTCTTGAATGTTGGTGATGGAAGACTAGTTCTAGTTCTAGCATTAGGAATCTTACAGCTTGTATTTGAGTCTCATACTATTGTTCTTAATGATTATCATTTTTGTTCTAGTTTCTTTTTGAATATCATTTTTGTAGGCTTTTTGGCCAAAGATAATTATGAGATTTCAATAAAGAAAAAATTTTGTAATGTCATTATGAATGGTATTACTATATTTTCTGGATATTTGAACAATGGTATATACATGCTATCACAATCTGTTAGTGTAGTCTACTACATTGGCAAGCACTCTAGAATAGATAGTGTATCTGATATCTACTTATGGTATTATAGACTAGATCACATTAACAAGAACAAGATAAATAGGTTGACTCAAGAGGATATCCTCGAAGTCAGTGATTATGAATCACTTCCAACCTATGAGTCTTGTCTATTTGAAAAAATGACCAAGTCACCTTTTACTAGAAAAGGTGAGAGAGCCACAAGCTCTTAAGTCTAGTACATAATGATGTATGTGGATCTATGAGCACTAGTGCTAGAGGTGGATATCTCTACTTCATCACTTTCATAGATGATCTATCTAGGTATGGATATGTCTATCTGATGAAACACAAGTTGGATTCATTTGAAATGTTCAAACGATTTCGAAGTGAAGTAGAAAAATAAATTAGAAAGAATATTAAAACTTTTCGATCTGATCGAGGAGAAAAATATCTTTCTAATGAGTTTCTCACATATCTAGGAGAGAATGGGATTCTCTCCTAATGGACTCCTCCAGGAGCACCACAGCATAATGGTGTATTTGAAAGGAGGAATTAGACTCTGTTAGATATGATCCGATCCATGATGGATTTTGCCAGCTTGCTGATATCCTTTTGGGGATATGCACTTGAATTGGCTTACTATCTTCTAAATAGGATTTTAAGTCTATAGTTAAAACTCCATATGAGATATGGACAGGATGTAAGCCAGTACTTTCATACCTTAGGGTCTAGGGATGCTTGGCTTATGTGAAATGGTTAATTATAGATAAACTTGGACCTAGGTCTGACAAGTGTACATTCATAGGATACCCCAAAGAAACTAAAGGATATATTTTCTACCATGCTGATGAACAAAAAGTGCTCGTCAGTCTTAAGGCAATCTTTTTTGAAAAGAAATTCCTTGATGAAGAAACTATTGCCTTTAAGATTGAACTTGATGAAGTTCAATAAGTAGAAAGACCGACAACAGTAGCTAAACTTTGAATCAAATTTGATTAGACTAAATCCAGAGCCTAATATACCTACACCATTAAGGCAATCTAGTAGAGTACCGCATCAACTAGATAGATACTATGGTTTCTTAGATTGGGATGATAATCTCATTAAACTTGAGAGAATGATGAGGATTCGATCACCTATATGGATGCAATGCAATGATCTGATTTTGAGAAATGGCTTGAGGTCATGAAATCTGAAATGGGGTCCATGAAGGTCAATGACGTGTGGACATGGCTGATCCACCTAAAGGGGTTAAACCCATTGGGTGTAGGTAGATCTTCAAAAGAAAGAGGGGCAAAGATGGAAATGTAAGGACCTATAAAGCCCTTCTGGTTGCCAAAGGGTATCGTCAGCATTATGGTATTGACTATGACAACATATTCTTTCCTATGGCAACGCTCAAATTCATTTGGATAATGCTTGCGATAGCTGTCTATCTAGATTATGAGATCTGACAGATGGATGTGAAGATAGCTTTCCTCAATGGAGAGCTGATTGAAGAGGTGTATATGATACAACCTAAGGGATTCACATCCATAGATGAGTCCATGGTGTGCAAGCTTCAGAGATCCATTGCTGGATTGAAGCAAGCATCTCGGAGTTGGAACATGCATTTTGATAAGATGATCAAAACATATGGCTTTGTTAAGAATAGAGAAGAGCCTTGCATTTACAAATGGCCAAATGGTCCAATAATGGTATTTTTTATCTTATAGGTGGATGATATTTTCTTAATAAAAAATAACATTCCCACACTACAAGGAATTAAAGTTTGGTTATCATCTCAATTCTCCATGAAGGACTTGGGTGAAACATCCTACATTCTAGGAATGAAGATCTATAGGGATAGATCTAAGAGGATGCCTGAGTTATCCCAGTCCACGTACATAAAAACTATACTGAAGAGATTCAGTATGGAGAATTCCAAAAAGATCTATCTTCCAATAGGCTATCACTACTACAAAAATGAACTATGGTAGCACTTATTATGGCAACGATTTTCGAAACCATTGCCACAGCATCTATGACAGCGATTTTCGTTAACCGCTCCTATAGGTCGGACCTATAGTAGCGGTTTTTGTAACCACTGCTATAGATCCGATATATAGCAGTGATTAACGAAAATCGCTATCGTAGGTTGGATCTATAGCAACGGTTACAAAAAATCACTATCATAGGTCGACCTATGGCAGCGATTCATTGTAACCGCTGCCATAAGTCGGACCTATAGCAGCAGTTAGTAGGAACAGCTGCTATAATCTGATTTATGGCAATGGTTAATTGTAACCACTACCATATATTTTTTTCTTTAAATATTATATAATTTTAAAATTTAATATCCATCTTCATCATTCATTATCTAAATAATTATCATTAGAGTGTCATCGCAAAAGGTCGCCTCGATTGGATGGCCCTAGCTTCATCGATCAGAAAAATTTGATTGTGACGACCACGAATGATGATGGGACGATCTGATAGATGGAGACCTCCGATGGATTCAAAAATCTACAATGATGATCTTGATGATGTTTGTAGCATACTGTTAAAGTTTTACTTCAATCGGATATCGTTATCTTGATCAATTTAGTATAGGTTAGTTTCGACCGTTAAATGATAAACGATTGATCAAAGGATCAAATGGTATTCGATTATGAGATAATTTTTTTTATAAATAATTTTGACTACTATTTTAATTATTTTTTATAGTGGTGATTATAAAATTCAACTTGTGAGATGAAGAATGATCTAAAATTATACATCTCCTGATAACCATTATGAAACTTCACTGGTTGTTATACTCGTGCTTTTGCAATATCTGCTTAACATGAATAGTTTATACAAAAATAATTTGAATTTTACTATCATCATCATATAAAATATTTAAAATTATAATAAAAATTATTTAACTAAAAAATTATCTCATAATCAAACACCATTTAATCTTTTGATCGCTTGTTTCTAATTTAACGGTCGAAATCATTTCGTACTAAATTAACCATGATAACGATATCTAATTGAAGTAAAACTTTGATAGTATGCTACAAATATCATCGAGATCATCATTATAGGTTTTTAAACCCATCGAAGGTCTCCATCTATCAGATCATCGCATCATCATTCGTGATCGTCGAAATCAAATTTTTTTGATCGATGAAGCTAGGGCCATCGAATCGAGGTGATATTTTGTGACGACACTCTAATGATAATTATTTAGATAATGAATGGTGAAGATGGGCATTAAATTTTTAAATTATATAATATTTAGAGAAAAAATAAGAAAAAAATTATTTTTCACCTATAGCAGAGATTATTAAAAACCACTGCTATAGATCTACAGCAGTGGTTATAGAACCGCTGTCGTAGATCTATGACAGCAGTTTTGGATAACCATTATTGTAGATCTATGGTAGCGATTCGATAATCGCTGCTGTAGATCTATGGCAGCGAGTCGATAATCATTATCATAGGTTAGATTAAAAATCTTCAAATTTTCTCTTCCCTCTCATGCGCACTTAATCTCTCTTGCTCTCTCTCTCTCTCTTCCTCCTCTTCATCGCCGACGTTGCCCCTCCTCCCCCCAACCGGCGTCGCCCCTCCTTCCCTCCCGATCGACGTCGCCCCTCCTTCCCCCTCGACCGGTGCCGCCCCACCCCCCTCCCTCTTTGGCCCCATCCTCGGTCGCCCCTCCCCACCACCCGCCATCCCCCACCCGACCCCCACCCCTCCATCCGTCCCTTCCTCGGCCCCAGTGAAAACACCCACTGGCGAACCCCATCCGACCCTCCCTCGACCCCCACGAAACTCCCCCTCCGACGAACCCCCCCTCCACCCTCGCTCGACCCCCACGAAAGCCCACTCCCCCCCCACCCCTCCATCCGACCCTCCCTCGATCCCCAGTGAACCTCCCCTCCGACGAACCCCATCCGACCCTCCTTTGGACCTGCGAAACCCACCCTCCCCCCCCCCACCACCACCATTCTGACCCTCTCCCGATCGAGTGCAAAGCCTCACTATGCCCCCCTCCTCCTGGCCCCCCATCCCTAGCCACCCCTGCTCTTCTTCTTTTTTCTCTTTTATTCTTTTATCCCATCCACTATCTTGCTTTTATTTTGCAGGTTACCTTTAGTGCCATCATCCTCCTCTAGCATCATCACCGACGACCCTCGAAGCTTTCGGTGTGACCCACTCTCTATAACCATAGATATTTTTTTTTTAATTTTATAGTATTATATATTAATCATGTATGTTTATAATAATTTATAAAATATTTATAATAAATATTATAAATATTTATTATAAATATTATAATTATCTACATGCCATAGCTTTTAGGTCGTGCCATATCGATGGCTATGGACTAGATCTATCAACGGGTTAGGTTTGGATCGAAATCTGGATATTTATATCCGGACCCAATTTTAATTATTGGTATCGAATCTGAACTGAAATACCTGATGGGTCTGTACTTAAGAGAGGAAGGAGGGGATCCAGCCTCATCGCCATCATTGGGAGGGAGGGGGTCCAGCCTCGCCGCCATCATTGGAAGGGAGGGGGTCTAGCCTTGCGGTAAGGGAGATCGAGAGAGGAAGAGTGGGAGATTGAGAGAGAGAGGGAGGGAGGGAGGGGGTCTGGCATCATTGGGAGGGATGGGGTCTGGCCTTGTCGATGACGGGAGATCGAGAGAGTGAGAAAGAGAGGGATGGGGGTCCAACCTCACTGCCGAGGAAGATCGAGAGAGTGAGAGAGGGAGGGATGGGGTCCGGCCTTGTCGATATGAGGGAGATCGAGTAAGGAGAGAGGAAGATCGAGAGATGAAAAAGTTGGGAGGGAGGGGTTCGGCCTTACTGCGATCGTCGGTGAGAGAGATCGAGAGAGGGAGAGAGGGAGTGATCGAGGGGATGACACACAGCCAAGTCTGCTTGGATATGCAGCCGAGCCAGCTCGAGCCATGATCGAATGGGTTGGGGGAAGACCCTAGCCGGATGTCTCAAGCACGGAGCCAACTATCTCAGGCACGAAGCCGGCTCGACTTTCGAGCGAATAGAATTTGATATGTTACGATGTTATATTGATTAATGTTCATTAATATTGTAGGTCACGATGGCACTGAAACACCATCTAGCTTTCACTCCTGCCTCTCAGTGGGTTACGCATAGTTCAGCATCCGAGTAGCAGTTGGAGCATACTCCATCCACCTCGACATCGACTGCTCAGGGATCTTCACTGCCGGCATCTACTCCACCGATGGCATCTACTCCACTGGCAGCTAAACCTCTACCATCATAGGTATCTGAGTGTACATTTTTATTATATTAGCATAACTTTATTTTTTATATAGTATTTATATACTTATATATTTGCATAACATATTTGCATTGTAGGTGCATCATCCAGTCGGACATTTTGCGGTCCCATACGTATGGCACACGTGTGGAACCGCCAGCATCAGGTGATGGTGTAGTATGATATGGAGGAAATGCTGGTAGGGGAGACCGCGTGGGAGGTGCATTCTTTTTTTGGAGTGCTTGTGAGGTGGTCGGACATCATTTTCGTAGAGCCCAGAGACTGATGTTTGATGGATGCTGCCATCAGAGATCGGGTATGGGAGGAGATATGGGTAAGTACGTGCATCTTAGTTATATTTATGCATTTTATATGTTTACACTATATATGTTTGTTTAAAATAATTTTATAATTGATTTTTGATAAATTTGTGTAGAGGAGGTACAACTTCCCCAATCATGAGAGGGCTCAAGATGCCTGACTGAAGAAGATCAAAAAGTTGTGCCGGAGTTACAAGGTCAAGCTCCATAGAGGATGGCTCGAGCACTATCGAGACACTCCTGAGGAGCTTATTTCCTAGATATAGGATTGTCCTCCAAGTCAGTGGAAGAGGATGGTTAGACACTGAAGGAGCCAGGAGTTTGAGATAAAATTTCTAACTTTTAAATTTTTTAATATGCTTAAAGTTTATTTAAATATTTTTTAAATATTTATTATTTATTTGAATACTTGTTAGGCTACCTTCCATCAAAATCGGAAGAACCGTGTAGCCCAGGAGTATACGCACACTCTAGACTGCAAGTCTATGGCCAGTCATGTGCATAGAGAGGTATTTAATTCTAAATCTTACTAGATAAATTAAATTCATATTTTTTATCATCTTTCTAATAAATTTATTATTTGTTATAGCTGATGAGAGATGGAGTGATGGCTAGCCATAGCTAGATCTTCCGATCCAATCGCATGGACAAGACGGGCAGGTCGATGAATGCCGCGATCGAATGTATTTTTATAAGTATTAAATATATTAGTATATATTATTAGTATTATAGTATTTTTTATAAAATTTTATTTTAATTTATAATTATAGGATCAGTTAGATGTGCTCGCGAGCAAGGGCCCAGATACCTCTAGGCCCCATGACCATCTATCTCAGGTCTTGGGGCCTGAGCACTCTGGGAGGATCCGATGCAGGCCCGGACACATGCTAATGAGCTACTGATCTGAGGTGAGTGTCTCTTCATAGACTTCTGATGTCGTCAGCTAGGAGGAGCTTGAGGAGGCGTTGGCACGGGCAGATCATGCTGTGATGCGAGCAGATCTGGCTGAGCAGCATGCATCTCATCTGGAGGATATCATGAGAGATATGATGTTGACGCTCAGCATGCATTTTGGAGTCACGGGCTTTGAGGATATGTTGGCCCACATTCCAGCTCCAACTCTAGCTCTAGCTTCGACTCCGACTCTCAGTGATGAGGACGATGATGATGTAGATTTAGGAGACCTTTGATGTATTTTATTTTTTAAAAAAATATTATAATAAATTTTATTCGATAATAAAATTTTAGTATTTTAGAATAATTTTTATATTTATTATATTTTCTTATGTTATATATCTATATTTATCAAATAAAATATATAAAAAAATAAAAATTTTATTTTTTTAATTATTGAAGATCTACACCAGCGATTTTATAACCACTACCATATCCATGCCAGCTGCTACCATAGGTCCGGTGCCAACCACTGCACTAGACCTATGGCAGTGGTTAAGAAGTTGTTGCTATAGATTACCTATGGCAACAGTTATGTAACCACTGCTATAGATATTCTATGGAAGTGGTTACATAACCGTTATGATAGATCGATCTATTATAGTGATTTATAAACCACTGCAATAGACAATCTATGATAGTGATTCTAACAACCGCTGCAATAATCATTACCATAGAGCTACGACGACGGTCGCAGTAGCAGTGGTTAGAAAACTACTATCATAGCCTATGGTAGCAATTTTTTGGGCTACGACAGTGGTTACAAATCACTGCCGTAGCCCTTTTTTGTAGTAGTGCATGAAATTTTTTTCTCTAAGAAGGATTGTCCGATAACTCCTGAAGAGAGAGAGTATATGAGTAGAGTCCCATATGCTTCGACAATGAGATCTATCACGTATGCCATGATATGTATGAGATCAGATGTGACATACTCACTAGGAGTAGTGATTAGATACCAATCTAATCTAGAAGAGAACCACTGAAATGTGGTGAAAGACATCCTTAAGTATTTGAGAAATACTAAGAACCAATGGTTGGTTTATGGTGAGTCAAATTTGAAACTTATGTAATTTACTGACTCTAACTTTCAATCTGATCATGATGACAGCAGAAGCATGTCGAATCATATATTTATCTTAAATGGTAGAGCAATCTGCTAGAAGTATTCCAAGCAGCATATTATGGCAGACTCTATTTATGAGGTGGAGTACATCACAGTATCAGATGCCATGAATGAAGTTGTGTGGCTGAGAAAATTCATCATCGAGCTCGGAATAGCACCCTTCCTTGATGGTCCAATCCTGCTCTAATGTGACAGCATTGGTGCCATTGCTCAGGCAAAGGAACTAAAAGCATACTAGTGGATAAAGCACATACTGTACCGCTACCACCTGATCGAAAAGATAATGGATCGAGATGATGTCGACCTTTAGAAGATCGATAAAAAGGAGAACCTGACTGATCTCTTTACTAAAGTCCTAGCGATAAGAAGTTCGACAACCATAAGTCAAAGATGGATATTAGATACTATATCGAGTGGCTTTAGGATAAGTAGGAGTTGTTGGAAAATATATCCTAAAGCCAATCATCAGCCTATTGATGGTTGAGCTACTTTATAATTATAATTAATTTATTAATAAATAAATAAAATATTTTGGTATTTTCATCACAAAGTCTACATCTCCTAATGAATTTCATTATTGTGATGAAGTCCTTAGGACTATTTAATTTCTATAAAGAGAGGATTTATTGATTAGTTCTTAAACTATTCACGATCAAATAATATGCTATTAATTAAGATGATAGTGTTTATCAAGCATAGATCATTGTATACCATATAGGTTGGTTATCCTCTTAACTAAGGAGTGTAGAGTCATTGGTATGGCATATAAGTAAGATATAATGGTACATCATCACTGAACTTGATCAACTATAGAGTATTCTACTATCGAGAATTGCTCTGATGGGATATAGGTATGTCCCTTAGACCTGAGATCATCACAGTGGCTTGCAAGCAACTCACTGTGCTTTGGTATCGGACTAACTAAATTTTTAATTTAGTAATGAAAGATTTTTAGGTATAGTCAAGTACTCATGAAGTCGGTGAGTGATCAAGATGGGATTGACCACTTCAAGAGTAGGAGAAGAATGCATCACTGTATTTCAATATAGCAAAACCTTAGCCAAGGTAATCTATAAGATGGATTTGATATTTTAAAATATAATATGGATGACCTAATCGAGGTTGATAGTTAAACTCTAAGATATCCTATGAGCATTTTGGTCAAGAGGATGAATTATATAAAAACTACATCCATATGGGTTCTAAAGATGTTGTTCTACATATTTGACCTATCCGACCATCGGGTACCATTGCTAGATGGTCATTTTGATTGGTATAGAAACTTATTTCTATACTACTAGCTTATATTTGAATCTATGGGGTCATACACATAAGAGTTCTTAATCTGATCGGATGGTTAATCAATGATTAAGAATCGTTCTTATGTCAAACAATCAATATGATTGATGTTTGACCTAGCACAAGTGTTGTAGGAGGATCAATTAGCAATTGGTTTGTTAATTAGCTTAATTTGATTAAGTTAGAAGGATTAAAATTAAGTCTAATTAAATATAATTTAATTGATTTTAGTTTGGACTTGATTGGATCAAGTCCAATTGATTTATTGGATGAGCCAATTGCAAGAAAAAACTAGTCCTAGTTCAATTAGGACTTGTATTAACCCAATCTCTAATTTGATTAGAAATTAAATTAAAATTAAATCTAATTTAATTTGATTTAATTAAGGTGTTGGTTGGATTAAGACCTACTCTAATTGGGTTAGATCTATTTTGATTTAATTTGGTTCAAGAAATCATATTTGACCAAGTCAAAATAGGAATCCTAGTATGACTAGGATTTCCTAACATTGCGCCACCTTAGTCCCAACGCCCCCCATGCCCTTCTTGGAACTTTTGTGCATGGAAACTCCTCTTCCCAAGATCTTCACACATGCCCTATCTCTCCCTCTCCTTCTTATATGGCAAGTAGTTGTGGACCAAATCAAATAAGGCTAGTTATTTTGAATTCAAACTCTATTTGATAGAGTTTGTTGCAATCAAAACAACTATCCTTTTGTGCTGCCAACCCATCCAGATTTGTTTTAGGATTTTTGTGGATTTTATGGGAGTTTTTGTGTGCCCATTCCTAGTGGTCCATGGCTCGAAAGAATGAGAGGGCATCCTTAATTAGACATTCCTTGCTAGGTATTTGACCTAGAAAAAGATTGTTTCATATCTCTATAAATAAGAAAATTCTTGCCCTAATTTTTTTAGAGATTCTAGATCTTAGAGAGAGGTTCTTGGGCATAGAAAGAGCTGGGAGAGAAAGGCTTAGGGTGTGGGATTTGTAGAGACACCAATCAAGGTGTTTAGGTGAGAGAACAAAGAAGAAGAAGAGGGTCTTCTTCTATGAATTTCTTCTAAATCTCTTCCTCCATGTTTTATGAGTGTTTAAGAGGTGTCTAAGTGTTACAATCCTTCTTTCTCATCTTTTGAAAGTTGAAGAGTCCAATTCTTGAAGAAAGATCCAGATCGACTGTCGAAGAAGGATTAGCATAGTACTAGCATTCTATGCTGATATCTGAGCATCGAACTTCTGATCAAAGATCGAGGGCTCGTGTGGACATCATGTAGAGGTTGGATATGTGTGTGGCTTGGTGCATCAACCTCAACCCTAGATTAGCGAGTTAGAAAATCTAACTTGCAAAGGTAATAAAGATCTAATCTCTTACTTATATGTCTAGATTTGATCTAGAATAGTCTGCTATTGATATGATCAACACGTAGTTTTTTGATGTTTTAATTTTTGATTTAATATTATGCTTTAATCATATAGTAGGATGTTAGATCTAGGGCTTTTCTTGTATTTCTATGAATTAATATGATTAATTCATGTCTTCCACTGCATAGATCTAAAAAAGATTCAAAATCTAATCCTGAAATTCTAGATCTATTTCTTTCAATTGGTATCAAAACCAGGTTTCTTTATTACATGATTTAATATGCATGTTTAGATTATTTTTTAGATTAGATCTAATTATAATCTAATATTTAAATCTAAAATTAAAAATAAGAATAGATCACACGGACTGATTATAAGGTTGTCCTAGTATGTGCTGATCTAAAATCATGATTATAAAATTTTAAATTAGATCTAAGAGATTTTATGATCTAATTAAAAATATTTTAATCTAATTTTTATCATCATAAATATGTTAGATTTGATCTAAGATAATTTATAATTGATTAAAATTGAAATAGTTTCAATTACATGAACATGTTTAGATTAGATCTAAATTAGTTTCATGCCTATTTTATTTGCATATTGATTATGAATCAAACATGCAACTGATTGGTAGAACTATATTATAAAAATATTTTATAATTATAAAAATTATTTTTGAAATATCGAACCTCAATCCTCAGTCCGAAACTAAATTAAGAATTAAGAGTTAATTGATTAGGATCTAGAATTGTGAAGTGAAGATCCTAAGACGTAAATCATAACACTTAGGTTAATGGGTTAGTGAAAATTAGGTCCATTAATTAGGTTAGACCTAAGGTTAGATTAAAGAATGAAATTAATTAGAGAATTAACTAAATCTAATCAACAGTTATCTTAAATTAGGTCAAGAATTCTCTAGATCAATTATAATAGTTGTAGCAGGTCAAGTCCATGTCTTTAATGAGACTCAAGATGGACTTGATTCTTGGCTATGCGGTCTAGCATGAACTATTAGGTTGATCCAATCGAAACTAATTAACTAGTGAATATTTAAGATAAGTCTGGCAATCTAGATCGGTGGTTTTTAATTAGCAACCCACTTATTTAGCCATTTTTGATGGTGTCTAAGGCAAGCTTTGGTAGATCCTTCCATCGATCTCACTTACCTAGCCTTCTTGATGAAATTATATTTTGATCAGATCATTTGACAATTCGAGCTGACCCATGTCAATTAGGTAAATCAGTATGACTGATTTAGGTGCTCCTAGACTAGCCTAATAATGGTCTCCCTTAATCTGACTTGGTGAAGCCAGTAGGAGGATTTTAACAAGCTAGTTCATCTGATCTCCTCTGTTCTTTAAATAAAATTAATTAAATTCTTTAAAATTAATAGATCCTTATAAATAAAATAGTTATGGTAATAACTAAATCATAGTCTTCCATTACGTGGGTGATAATGAGTCCACTAGTTCATTAGAGGCCCAAAGGTCTAGTGCTTATCGGCTAGTTGAATTATCATTCATAATATAACTTCTTGACCGTGTCTTTCTAAATGGTGGTTAGGTTGACCAACCAAAGTTGGGCTTAATTATTCATTGGTTAGATGGACCAAGTATGGTCATATTAATGGTTGGACCTAACCGAACCTTTTTAGTGGAAGCCAAAATCTACTGATTAGAGACTGAGGCAAAATTAAATTATTAAAAATTATTTTAAAAAATAATTGATTATGAACCTACTCTTAGATATACATGGGTTAACCAACCAGAGTTAGGCTTGTGTGTAGTTTATGTGAATTCTAGTATCCACTGAGAAATTAGGATAATTCCTCGAATTGGAGGTAGAGGCTACCAATTTGAATAAAATAATGGAAGAATCTTTTGATTAAAATTAAAATCTTTAGGTTTAATGAATCGATTATTAATTAGATTTTGATTTTTCTTTGTACAGATATGGCCACTTCATTTTTGCTCCAATTATTGTTAGATAATGATAAGCTAGTGGGACCCAATTTTGTTAGCTAGTATTATAAGTTGAAGATTGTCCTGGAGCATGAACGAATCTTGTATGCCCCATCTCTCTCTCTCCTTATATGGAAAGTAGTTGTGGATCAAATCAAATAAGGCTAGTTATTTTGAATTCAAACTTTATTTGATAGAGTTTGTTGCAATCAAAACAACTATTCTTTTGTGCCACCAACCCACCCTGATGTTTTTTGGGATTTTTAAGGCTTTTGTGAGAGTTCTTGTGTGCCCATTCTCGGTGGTCCATGGTTGGAAAGAATGAGAGGGCGTCCAAGAGTTGGACGCCACTAGTCTTGCCTTAATTGGACATTCCTTGCTAGATATTTGACCTAGACAAGGATTGTTCCATATCTCTATAAATAAGAGGATTCTTGCCCTAATTTTTTTAGAGACTCTAGAGCTTAGAGAGAGGTTCTTGGGCATGAAAAGAGCTGGGAGAGAAAGGCTTAGGGCCTGAGATTTGTAGAGACACCAATCTAGGTGTCTAGGTGAGAGAATAAAGAAGAAGAAGAGGGTCTTCTTTTAGTATTTTCTTCTAAATCTCTTCCTCTATCTTTTATGAGTGTTTGAGAGGTGTCTCAATGTTAGAAACCTTCTTCCTCATCTTTTGAAAGTTAGAGAGTCTATGTCTTGAAGAAGGAAGATCTGAATCAACCGTCAAAGAAGGATCAGCATAGTATTAGCATACTATACTAATTTTTAAGCATCGAACTTTTGATTAGAGATCGAGGGCTCGTGTGGAGATCCTATAGAGGTCGAACACATGTGCAGCTCCGAGCATCAATCTCAGCCCTGGATTAGTGAGTTAGAAAGTCTAACTTGTAATGATAATAAAGATCTGATCTCTTACTTATATGTCAAGATTTGATCTAGAGTAGTCTACTGTTGATATAATCAATATATAATTTTTTGATGTTTTAATTTTTGATTTAATAGCATACTTTAATTATATAATAGGATCTTAGATCTAGGGTTTTTTTTGTATTTCTATGAATTAATATGATTAATTCATGTCTTTCGCTGCATAGATCTGAAAAAGTTTTAAAATCTAATCCTGAAATCTTAGATCTATTTTCTTCATGAGAAACTTGGGTTAGTCCAAGCCTAGAATTGGATGTTGTACGGTTTGATTGGTGAGCCAAAGTTAAAACCAATCATAATTGATTGTTAGCCCAGAAAAGCAATCATTGTATGGTTGTGGTTGTGAGTCAAGGTCAAAACCAACTCAGTTGGATTGTAAGCCCAAGCAAAACAATCAGACTGTAATCAAGCCTAGTAATTATAGTTGAATTTCTAAGTGGTTTACTTAGAAAGTGGATGTAGGTGCTGAGTTTGGCACCGAACTACTATAAAATTATTGTATTTATGATTGTGTGTTATTATTCTATTACTTTTATTCACTACAAATTACATTGCTTGTTTTATTTAAGCACATAACTAGTTTAATTTTCTCATATCTTAAGCTTAAATTTTAAATATCCAATTCACCCTCCATCTTGAAAAATCATACTTGGATAATAAATGGTATCAGAGTAGGTGCTCTAATATTAGTTGTTGACCTAACGATCAAAGAGCTATAAATTTTATGGCTGACCCATTTGGTTCTTTATTGAGTGAGAGACACTCAACCATTAGACCTTCATTTTACAATGACACCAACTATACTTATTAGAAAGCTAGATTAAAATTTTTTATTCAAGCATAATACTATGACATGTGGAATGTCATACACAATGGTCCTCACACACCTACAATGATTATCAATAATATGTGTGTACCTAAACCTAAAAAAGATTGGAATGAGTGAGATAAGAAGCTAGCTCAATTAAATGCTAAATCTATAAATATATTATATTATGCATTAGATTATAATGAATTTAATAGAATATCAACATGTTTATCTATAAAAGAGATTTGGAAAAGACTTGAAGTGACCATGAGGGTACAAGTCAAGTAAAAAAAATCTAAAGTAAATATTATGTTGGTTCATAAACATAAGTTGTTTAAAATGAAATCTCATGATACAATAAGTGATATGTTTACAAGATTTACTAAAATTATAAATGAATTAAAAAGTCTTGGAAAAGACTAATCTAACAATGTTCTTGTATGCAAAATTCTTAGGCTCTTACCAAAATCTTGGAAAGCAAAAGTAACGGCAATCCAAGAAGCTAAGGATCTTAGTAAGCTTGCTTTGAAAGAATTAATTAGATCGCTCTTGACAAATAAGCTCAATATGAACCAAAGCATAAAGGAGGAAAAGATGAAGAAGATAACCCTTGCACTCAAATCATCAGCCATTGAAGAAAGTTCAAGTAACTCAACCAAGGATTTGAAAGATGACGAAGAAATGGCGATGATTACAAGAAGGTTCATGAGATTTATAAGAAAGAAGAAAAATTTTGATCCAAGATCAGAAAAAGAGGAAAAGAATCAACTTAGAAAATATAGAAAGGATTATCTTCCATTGAAAAAAGCTCAAGAAAATTAAAAAGAAAATATATATTGGCTAATTGAAAAAGTAGTGAAGCTTAAATTCTAAAGAAGAGTCATCCACAAGTGAAGAAGAGACAAACCTATGCTTGATGGCTCACACAATAAAGAGGTAAGCTTAAATCAATCCAATGATTTTATTTTTGATGAACTACATAATGCATTTTTTAAATTATTTAATTAAAAGGCTATCTAAAAAGAACAAAGAGCTTAAGAAGGATAATCAAAATTTGAATAAAAATAAAGATAGATTAGAAAAAGATAAGAAAGATTTGCAAACTAAATAAGATGACTTAATTAAACAAAATGAGAGTCTATAAAAAGAAGTAGATAGATTAAAATCCATGATAGATGAAAAAAATGAATTATTGGTTAAACAACAAGATTTGTTAGAAAAGAATGAAACTTTGAAAAATAAAATATATGAACTAAAATCAATTATAGATGACTTTCCCTTAATTCAAAAAATCTGCATATGTCAATGGACAAACAAAATATGACATCTAAAGCTAACTACTTTGTAAAACTAAGGTATACAAAAATTTCTATTGATAAATATCACTTTGATAAGAAACTTATTACATGCTTTAAACGCAAAAAAATTGGACATAAATTATTTGATTGTTGGGCTAATACATATAAAAATATAAAGATCAAACAAATTTGGGTTCCAAAAGGAACCATTGATACTAACCTTAAAGGACCCAAGTTAGCTTGGGTACCAAGATATGCTTGATCTTTGTGAGTGCAGGTATGCTTGACATCCCTCTAATCCAAAAAAGAATGGCACTCTAATTGTGGATGGTCAAGGCACAAAATGGAAGCTAGGGGAGTTGATATTTTTGAAGATAAGTTGGTTTTGGTAAATTGATAATTACTCCTATCATTCAGTTGAAAGTTTATTAAAATATTGATGTATTATTTGAGTATTAGTCAATTGCATATTAAATGATTTAATATTTTATCTTATTGATTTTGATGATGTTATTTTGATTGACTATTATAATTGGGTTTTATAATAATTATGATTGAAGGTATATTGAATAAAACTGATTTATGAACTTTCATGATTAGAGTTTAAGAATAATTTGAAATATTAATATATTTATTTGATAAGCTAAATTTCTTGAAAAAATATTTTCAAACTCAGTTGGTATCTTGAATTATAGTAAATACTATTAATAACAATAAGAGAGAGAAAATTTAGTAAATAAAGAAAATAAATTTAACATATCAAATTACATCAAAATCTTGTCATAATATGATATTTCTCATAATGTGATTTTAATTTGGTTATAAGATACAAAATTCAATAAGAACAAGAATTGATTTAGTTGTATCATAAGTAAGCAAGAAATGAAACTAAGAAATTTGGCATATATTAAGAGGGAGCAATTTTTGAATAAAAATTGAACTCAATTGATTATAATATTAAGAGAGAGCTTAATATTTTTGGATTGTTAAAGAAAAATATATTTTATTAATTTTATTGATTACCTCATTTTGAGTTATCCTTTTTGATGCTGTCAAAAAGGGGGAGAATAATTATTGAGTATATGCTTGAGTTTAACTAGAATGAAGTATATTTTTATTATTTAGTAGTTTCATATTTTTTAAATATATAATTCTTTAGAAACTCACTATATATTATTTTGCATATACTTAAAAATTTTGTCATCATCAAAAAGAGAAAGATTATTGATCTAAAGATTGATTTTGATGATGACAATGAGTTCTGAATATAAGTTATAAAGTCTAACTATATTTATGAGGATGTGTAGTTTCAAATTTTCAAAAACTCATAAACTCCAAGTATTTCCATTCATTTAAATGAAGACTTATCACTCAAGATTTTAGAGAAGAAACTTTAAAGTGGATACATCTTTCAAGAGATTCTAATGAAGGATAAATCAAGGCAAAAAGGCAAGTCTAACCTACAAAATAAATTGGAGAAGAAAGGATCACAAACAGTATTTGACATACATGGCATGCAAACTGGGCTGACCCAATCTGAGACTGAACCGACCTAGTCTCAGTGAAAGCAAAAGATAGAAAGCACAGAAAGACAGAAAATCAAAACATAGGGGACTGAGCTGACCTAGCTATAAACTGAGCTGATCCAGTGAGACTGAGCTGACCCAGTGAGACTAAGCCGACCCAGTCAGAAATTGAGCTGGCCCAATGACTGTAATAGCTAGTTTTCAGTTTCACAGCTTTTTCACTCCACATATTTTTCAATGGCTATTTTTGGTCTTCTAACGACTAGATCACTTTCAGAAACCCTTCTAGCTAACTAGTAATGATGGAAAATCTCAGGAATACTTAAGCAAACATTTGGGATAAGAAAAATAACTTTTAAACTTGCAAAGAGAGCTTCTAAGCATATTTTTAGTGTATACAAGTGTGTGAGCAATATAGTGAAAAGGAAGGAGTGATCTTAACATATACTTTTGTCCTTCTAATATCCTTACTCTGAGAGAAGTCTGGCCATTGCTATCGAAGATCATCTACTACTTCTCTCGAGCATTTAAAGAGAAAAAATCAAGCCAACAAGCCAAGCTCCTAAAATTTCTTTTCTTAATCTTCAAAGAGTTTATTTTTATTTTTGTTTATTATATTTTTCTTTTTATTTCAAGTTTCATGGGATGAGAAACTTGGGTTATCCAAATCTAGAGTTAGACGTTGTACGATTTGATTGGTGAATCAAAGTTAAAATCAATCGAGATTGATTATTAGCCCAAAAAAATAATCATTGTATGGTTATGATTGATGAGCCAAGGTCAAAACCAACTGGATTGGATTATAAGCCTAAATAAAATAATCAAAATATAATCAAGCCTAGTGATTATAGTTGAATTTCTAAGTGGTTTACTTAGGAAGCGGACGTAGGTATTGAGTTTGGTGCCGAATCACTATAAAATTATTATGTTTGTGATTATGTGTTATTATTCTATTACTTTCATTCACTACACATTACATTGCTTATTTTATTTAAGTACATAACTAGTTTAATTTGCTCATATCTCAAGCTTAAATTTTAAATATCCAATTTACCCCCTCTCTTGGGAAGCCATACTTAAGCAACGGGGTGGGGGACCGGAGGGCATGTGGTGGGGGATAAAAATGCTGGGGGGGCGTGTTGGAAAAATGAGGGTGCACGATGGAAAAAAAAATGGTGGCGAAAAGGTTATTAGTGATAGTAAATTACCATCACTAATATTTTTTTTTTATCGCTAATAAAATATAGCAACATCCTCGATGCTTTGACAACATTACTGCCTATATCTGTACTGCTTATTCCATCCTAAATACAAGCATGGAGAGTACACCTTAGATCATCAAAATCTAAAGCAAACATGAATGGTTGATTTATTAGTGTACCATGCTCTGGCAGGGTGGTCAATTAAATGAAATAGCCAATAAATAAAGGTGGCAATAGAAGATTCAAAACTGATAACAAGACTATTAAGGGTAAAATAACCTCCACCGAAGTCCACCACTTGGATGCCAAACAACCTCCTCAAAAATGGACAATTTCCATCCAACCATTGCAAAGCCCTTCGATAACATGATGAACTTCGGTTGGCCAAACTGGAATGGAGCAACCAAACTATTTCACAATGAGCATGTTTTGTCAACCCTATGCTAGGGGTCCTTGTAGGCAGAATTTTTGATCAACCAAGCTCCTTTTCTGGGCAAATCTTACTTGAGCGAGTTTTTTGGTTAAGCTCTCCTTCAGAAGTAGTAGTAGATATTGGGAATGATCAAATTCTTTCATGGTAGTGTGTTCCAGTAACCTGAACCCATCCAGCCGAGTTCCTTTCTAATTGTTCTATCTTTCACTAAACTATAAGGCTTAAGTATTAAAGCCCGACCATCTGACCTTGCTTGGCAACAAATTGTAAAGATAGCCAAATTTTCCTCTATAAGCAGCGGATCCCTTGCAGTTGGACTCATTTTGGTTGAACTCCTTCTGGTCGCCTAGTGGACTCCTTTCAGTCAAACTTCTTCTAGTGATTGAGCTCGCCATCATATATTGGGCATCTTGACCGAACGTACTGGAATAGTAGAAGGACCACATCATCTGCACAAGTCCAACTCCTAATTTGGCAAACATTAGTCATCCTGTAGACAACCTCAGAGGTGTCCGAACCTCGCCAGAATTGCACCTCACCAAAACTACTGAACACAGAGTTCTTTACTACTAACTGATTGCTCACAGGCATTGAAGTCCCATCCAAACTCCAACTATTAATCTCCAATGGACTGGCAAGTAACGACAATGAAAACCACCCTCCATAACAAACTTCACATGGTCCCGAGTGACCTACTAGTAGACGGTTATGGCTATCGCTATCATTCTATTATGAGCTCTGTCTATTTAAAGGATCCTCTAGATACGTCTTCTTTCCTAAGCTCTCATTTCTTCTCTAAACCCTTGAATGCTCCATTTCTATTGATTAGAGAACTGGCTTGATCATCGAAAGATTCTATCAGAGCCACTCCCACCTCCGGTCCAGACTATCTTGCAAGTCTCGATGGTGACCCTGTCTTCTCCAACTCCAACTCTTTCCAATGTCTATGGTTTTCTGCACCAACAAAGATAATTTATTTTCATCGCTAATATTATAAATATATATTCAAAAAATAAAATTACTTATTAGCAATGGAAAAATATCATTGCTAATAATTTTATTCCATCAATAATATGACTATTAGTGATGGCAAAAATGCCAACGCTAAATATCATCGCTAATTTTGATTTTTTTTCTATTTTTAAATATGATATAATTTTAAAATTTAAAGCTCATCTTTACCATTCATTATCTAAATAATTACTGTTAGAGAATCATTACAAAAAATCCCCTTGATCCAATAATCCTAGCTATATCGATCAATAAAATTTAATTTCGACGGCCACAAACGATCGCATGATGATCTGATAGATAGAGACCATCGATGGATCTAAAGATTTACAATGATGATTTTAATAATATTTATAGTATACTATCAAAATGTTACATCAATCGAACATCATTATCATGGTCAATTTAGCATAGGATGATTTGGACCGTTAAATAAAAAATGAGTGATCAGAAAGTCGAACAGCATTTGATTAAAATAATTTTTAGATAAATAATCTTTGCTACTATTTTAATTACTTGTATGGTAGTGATCATAAAATCTATACCACGCGTATATGAACCATCCATGTTAAGATCTTATAAAAGCACAAGTATAATTACAAAGATATATACTTTGGATCGTTCATAAACGTGCAGTTTGAATTTTATGATTATCATTATACAAATGATTGAAGTAGTAGTAATGATCATTTATCTAAAAAATTATTTTATAATCAGATGCCATTTGATCCTTTGATTACTCTTTTTTTATTTAACGGATCAAATCATCCTATGCTAAATTGATCATGATAATGATATTCGATTAAAGTAAAATTTTGATAGTATGCTATAAATATCATCAGAATTATTATTATAAATTTTTAAATTCATCAATGATCTCTATTTATTGATTATTATGCGATTATTTATGACCATCGAAATTAAATTTTATTATTCGACATAGCTAAAGCTATCGAATCAAGATGATTTTTTGTAATGATACTCTAACAATAATTATTTAGATAATGAATGGTAATGATGTACTTAAATTCTAAAATTATATCATATTCAAAAAAATAAAAAAATTAAAATTAGCGATGGAATTTAGTGATGGCATTTATGCTATCATTAATACTACATTAGCAATACATTGCTGACCATTAGCAATGAAATAGTCATCACTAATAAATTTAAAATTTTTAAAAATATTAGTTATAATTATAATTATAATTAAATTAATTAATTATTGATGACTATTAGTGATGGCTTAATCTATCGACTGTAATAATTTTGAAAAGAATTCATTTTAAAAAATTTAAAAATATACTTTTAAAATTTTTAATATTAGCAACAACTTTTTTCATTGTTAATAACATAATTTCATTGCTAATAATCCTACAACTAAATTTTAAAAAAATAAATTATATTTTATTAATGATAGCAGAATATCATCTATAATAATTATCTACCATTGCTAATAATAAAATTTAATTAAAAATAAAATTATTTAGTATTAGCAATGGCTAATTATTATCTCTAATATTGTTACTAATACTTATGGTGATGGTCAAGCCATCACAACTTTCATCGTTAATAACTATTATCGATGGCTAAGCTTCCATCGTTAAAATGTTTGGTAAAAAGATTTATTAGTAGCAGTAAAATTGCCATCACTAGTTCTATCACTATTATCTATTATTAGTGATAGTAAAAATACTGTCGCTAATGTCTATTGCTAATACTCTATTTTTTTATAGTGATGGTTTTAATCTTTGATCATTTATCTTAAAGAAATTCATAGATCTAGGATCATAAAGTTTTATTGCACCATGTGGGAAAACTTAATTATCTATGTAAGGTCCATCCCATCTAGATCTTAATTTTTTGAAAAATAATCAAAGCCTTGAATTAAATAAATAGACGTTGGTTTTGCTTAAAGGTTTTTCTCAAAATATATTTATTATGAAAGGCTTTCACTTTTTTCTTATAAATTTTTAAATTTTCATAAGTCTCTCATCTTAATTCATCTAATTCACTCAATTGTAACATCTAGTTAGAACCAACTTAATTTAAATAAAAATTTAATTGCTTTATTGCCCAATACATTTTATATTCAAGTTCTACCAGAAGATGACATACTTTTTCATAAATTAATCTATAGTGAGACATTCCAATAGGATTCTTATAAGCTATCCTATAGGCCCATAATGCATCATCTAATCGATCTGACCAATCTTTACGATCGGGCCTAATAGTCTTTTGTAGAATGTTCTTAATCTTCCTATTGGATACTTCTACTAGGTCACTTATTTGCGGGTGGTATGGTGTAGCTGTCTTATATGTCACCCCATACTTTCGTACCAGCATTTGAAACTGATAGTTTATGAAATGGGTACCTCTGTCACTAATGATAGCACGTGAAAATCTGAATCTAGAAAATATATTCTTTTAAATAAATTTTATAACTACTTTATGATCATTGGTTCATACTTTCATTGCTTCAATCCATTTAGAAACATAATCGACAACCATCAAAATGTATTCAAAACCATTGGAGGGTGAAAAAGTTTCCATAAAATCAATTCTTCAAATATCAAAAATTTCAACTATCAAGATGGGGTTCAAATGCATCATGTCTTTGTTTGAAATGTTTTCTAAAGCTTGACACTTAAGACATTCCTTGCTAAAAATATAGGCATCCTTAAATAATGTGGGCCAGTAAAAACCACTTTGCAAAACTTTGATCATAGTTTTTTGATAAGAAAAATATCCTCCGTAAGCAAGAATGTGGCAAAATTGCAAGATACTCAACTGTTCAGACTCAAGAATACATCTACGAATGATTTGATCAGCATAAATTCAAAAAAATTTAGGATCTTCCCATAAATAATACTTGATTTGAGCAAAGAATTGATTCTTTTCATTGTTATACCAGCCACCAGGAATTTGTCCAACTGCTAAGTAATTGATAATATCTACAAACTAAGAGGCCTTTGCATGCGAAACTGCTAAAAGTTGCTCATCTAGGAAAGATTCTCCAATTGATGCAAATTCATAATTTTTAACCAGGATCCTAGATAGATGGTCTGCTATGACATTTTCAGATCTCTTCTTGTCTCGAATTTCAATATCAAATTTTGGTAGCAGTAAGATCCATCTAATCAATCATGATTTAGTATCTTTCTTTGAGAGCAGGTATCTCAAAGCCACATGATTCGAATAAATCATAATCTTTGATCCTAATAGATATGATCTAAATTTTTCTAGGGCAAACACTACAACTAGCAACTCTTTCTTAGTTATGGTATAATTCATTTGGGCTTCATTTAGAGTTCTGCTTGCATAATAAATAACTATGAAACATTTATTTATCCTTTGGCTAAAGATAGCTTCTATGGCAAAGTTTAAAGCATCGCACATAATTTCAAAAGATATTGACTAGCCTAGAGGTTAGATGATTGGGGCTTTGGTCACGGCCTCTTTTAGAAATTTATAAGACTTAAGATAGTCTTCATCAAAGTTAAAAGAAACATCCTTAATGAGTAGATTACAAAAAAGATGATAAATTTTAGAAAAGTTTTTGATGAAGTGACAATAGAATCCTACATGGCTAAGGAAAGATCAGATTTGTTTAATAAAAGTGGATGGAGGAAGTTTAGATATTAGCTTAACCTTTGCTCTATCAATCTTAATTTCTCTCTTAGACACTATATGTCCTAAGATGATCCATTATTGAATCATGAAATGGCTCTTTTTCTAGCTTAAAACTAGATTAGTCTCAATGCATCATTTTAAAATTCTCTTCAAATTGTTGAAGCAACTCTCGAAAGATTCTCTAAAGAATGAAAAATCATTCATGAATATTTCTAAGAAATCTCCTACCATGTTCAAAAATATTACCATCATACATCTTTGAAAGATCGTAGGCGCATTAGATATTAGTTTAACCTTTGCTCTATCAATCTCAATTTCCCTCTTAGACACTATATGTCCTAAGACGATCCATTATTGAATCATGAAATGGCTCTTTTTCCTACTTAAAATAAGATTAGTCTCAATGCATCATTTTAAAATTCTCTTCAAATTGTTGAAGCAACTCTCGAAAGATTTTCTAAAGACTGAAAAATCATCGATGAATATTTCTAAGAAATCTCCTACCATGTTCAAAAATATTACCATCATACACCTTTGAAAGGTCGTAGGCATATTAAATAGTCCAAAAGGCATTCTACGGAAAGCAAAGGTTCCATAGAGACATGTAAAGGTGGTCCTAGTCTTTTGGGTAGATTGCTACTTGATTATATCTTGAGTATCCATTTTAAAAACAAAAATATTATTGGTTAGCTAGTCTCTCTAGGATTTGGTCAATAAAGGATAAGGAAAAATGATCTTTTCATATGGCTGTATTGAGTTTTCTATATTCTATACAGACACGCCATCAATATTGGAAATTATGTCCTAAAGTCAATCATCTAAGTTGTAGATGATTGAGATCATTATAAATATATATGAATTATAAATGAATAAAAATTATTTTAATTTTTTCATCATATTGTGAACATCTTCTAATGAACTCCTGAAGGGAACAATTCGATTCAGAACCAGATTTCCAAGGATTGGGTGAATAGATTTAGGTTTAAAATACAATTTTAAACATCAAAATACCTATGATGCATAGTGGATATTGGGGTTTCTTGAATCTGATGCCTCGCAAGGCCTGAAAGTATAGACCCTCTACTTTGCATGCATGCTAGGCACCATAGGAAAGAGGGATGAAGATCTAGACATCATACCTTCTAAAAAGATCTTAAAGAACTCTTCTCTAGATCTTCCTTGAGACTTTCTAATGCCAAGGAACAAGAATCAAGAACTCTCCATGCTTGAAGAGAGGAAGAAGGACAATCCTTCTTGCCTCCCAGCTATTGAGAAATATGTCCCAAAGTCAATCATCTAAGTTGTAGATAATTATGCTCATTGTATATGTATATAAATTATAAATGAATAAAAGTTATTTTGGCTAATTCATCACATGGTATACATCTTCTAATGAACTCCTATGATGTGATGAAGTCCTTAGGACTATATTAAATCAATAAAGAAGGATTTATCATTTAGTCCTTAAATTTATCCACGACCAAATGATAAACTATTACAAGGATGATAGTTACATTGAGTGTAGATCGCAGTGTGCCATATCGATTGATTATCCTCTTAACCAAGGAGTATGGAGACATTGGTATGGCATATAAGTGAGATATAAGGATACATCTACACTGAACATGACCATTTCTGAATACTCTACGGTCAAGAGTGTTTTCGAGAACTATGAGTATAAGTATTTCTTAGACCTAAGATCACCACAGTGATTTGTAAGCAACTTACTATATTTTGATGCTAGACTATCTAAATTTTTAATTCAGTGAAGAAGATTTCTGGGTATAGTCAAGTACTTGTTAAGACTGTATGTAAGTCAAGATGGAATTGACCGCTCCAAGTAAAACTAGAGATAGTGCATCAGTATATTTCAATTTAGCAAGATCTTAACCAGAGCAATCCATATGATGGATATGAAAGATTGATTTATCATGTGGATGACTTATTCAGGATTGACAGTTAAATCCTAAGTCTTCCTAAGCACTTGAGATCAAAGGGATGAATTATATGGTAACCATATATCTTTAGGTCCTTGGAAGTTGCTTAGTATACATTCTATTGTGAAATATGTTCCAAAGTCAATCATCAGCCTATTGATGGTTGAGCTAATTTTTTAAATGTATGTGATTTATTATACATAAAAAATTTATTCTAATTTTTTCATCATAAGTTTACATCTTCCTTTTGTGAACTCTTGTATTGTGATAAAGTTCTTAGGACTATTTAGAATCAATAAAGAGAGAATTTATCATTTAGTCCTTAAATATGTTCACGACCAAATGATATATTGTTACTAAGGATGGTAATGTTTATCGAGTGTAGGTCATTGTATGCCTTATGGGTTGATTGTCCTCTTAACCAAGAAGGGTGGAAACACTAATATGGTATGCAGATGAGATGTAGGGGTATGTCGTCATTGAATGTGACCAACTTCAGAGCATTCTATTGTTAAAATTTTCTCCAAAAGGATATGGGTATAAGTATCCCTCCGACCTGAGATCACCACGGTGACTTGCAAGCAACTTACTATGCTACGGTGTCAGACTATCTAAATTTCTAATTTAGTGATGAAAAATTTTTGGGCATAGTCAAGCACTTATGAAGTTAGTAAGTTAAGATGGAATTGACCACTCCTGATTTTAGGAGATGTATTGTATTGTATTTTAATTTAGCAAATCCTTGGCTAGGATAGTCCTTGTGAGGAGTCACAGGACTGATTGCATTAAGACATATTTTGGATGCACTTTTTCAGGGTTGATAGTTTAACCTAGAGTCATCCTAAACATGGAGGTTAAAGGGATAAATTATGCGATAACTATATTCCAATGGATTCTAGAATGTTACTTTATATACATTTGATCTATCTAGATGTCGGGTACCTTTGCTAGATAGTCACTTCGATTAGTATAGAAATTAATTCCTATGCTACCACTTAGGTTTGAATCTATTGAGTCACACACATAAGATATTTTTATCTAATTGGATGGTTGATCAATGATTATGAATCGTTCAAAGATCAAATAAGTTAATATGATTAATGTTTGATCTAGTACAAGTATTGTAGGAGGATTAATTAGCAATTGGATTGCTAATTGGCTTAATTTGATTGAGGATTAGGGCTAAGATTGAGTCTAATTGAATGAGATTTGTTGATGATAAATCCACTCTTATCGAAGTTCAACAAGATGCTCAGCCTTGGGATGGTCCTCTCTAATACGGTGATCGAGACTGAACCACGACCCATATAAGTTCTACCTCCAATTCACTCCGAGAAAGCCGACCTCCAACTTGTGCAAGCCAAACGATCACTACAAGAAAAATAGATTTTTGTGTCAAAAAAATTAATGCAAAAAATCATAATATTGTTACAAAAAGAATTTATAACAAAAATTTAGTTGTTGCAATTTTGTTGCAAAAAGCTTAGTTATAAAAGGTATTTGCAATAAATTTTGAAATTATTACAAAACCTTAACATTTTTGCAACAAAGAGAATTGTTACAATAAGATAAAAATTATTGCAAATGCAATCCAACAAAATTCAAATATCATGATCTTCTTATTTTTTGTAATAATTTTTTTCATAATTTGCAATAATTTTTTTTGTTAGTAAGCTTTTGCATCAATATTTTGTGATGCTAAATATAGTTTTTTAATTATAATATTTCAAAATTTTAAATTTAAATGCATCATTTACAATAAAATTTGCTATAATTTGCAACAATATTTTTTGTTAGTAATTTTTTGCAATAATATTTTATGATGCTTAACATAATATTTAAGTTATAATATTTTAGAACTAAAATTTAAAAATAAAATTTATAACAAATAAAATTAATGCAAATTAAGAGTATACATATATACACACACATACAAACTTGTAGACATAATGAGTAAAATACATTCTTTAATAAATATTTTGCATTTATATATATTTCTATTAGCAAGAATCCAAAATAAGTACAAAGCTCATTGCTCATGCTTTTCTTTACAAACAAAGCCAAAATATTCCTATTCCAATGACTAATTATAAAATAAGATAACTTCCAACAAAAATTTTGTCCTTTTTCACCAATAGTCCCTGTAATCATTTGTCCAAACTTATATACAAAGAGAACAAAAGAAGAAGAGTAAAACATAACAAATCCAACATTTCCATAAGATCCAACAAAGAAATTAAGTCAATCCAGCATACATAACATCTCAGTTTTCTTTACAAAATAACTAAAAAAGAACAAGTGGTAGATTGGAAGACAAACTTCCAGCAAAAACTATGACATCCTCAAGCATTAGATCAATGCTATTCATTTGCCCTGTTCTGCAAATTCAAAGGAAAAAAGTTGTTAAAATATATATAACATACAAATTTGAGGTTCAAGGTATAGTAAAATCTTAGCTTTTAATTTTCTAACCTTTTGAAAAAGTGCAGAAGTCCTTCACAAATTTGTTGGATCTAAGTCAAGCTACAAAAAAATAAATATATTAAAAAATATTCAAAACTATGTATAGTAAGAATGAAAGCTACAAATCTATGTATAATAGGAATGAAAGTGAAATCATGAATGGCAAAAATCATGTTAACTTACATTTATAGCTTGACCATTTGAGATTTTAGTTAAGCAGACTTGCAGCATAGTTTTCATATTAGTTTGGAACTTAGCTTGCATCTCTACTCTTTGAGCCTCCATATCAGCTCTCATACATCTCTTCTCTTTTTCTTGTTGAATATGTTGTACTTCAAGTCGCCCCTTTAGCTCCTTAACTTTCTTGGCCACTTCATCATGTTGCTGATTAGCTTATTCTAATTAAGCTTGTAACCTTATTTTATATTTGGCAGATTTAGAACCATAATTTTGGCAACATTTTTCACCAACCACTTGCTCAAAGGCTTCATCAACAGTCAAGTTCAAAGGATTTTCTTCATTCAACAAATTTAAAACATCTTCCTATATTTGGCATATAAATATATATAATAATTAGTTTGTTTAGATTGACTATCATATGCAGTTCCTATAAAATATAAGAAATCAAATATTTAATTACAGGGGTTGTAATTCAAATGTTCATAATTATTACTAAATATAAATTACTTACATCAACTTCCATTGCTTTATCATTGACCCAATCTCCATTACTCTTCATATGAGTAATCTTCCACATTTGATGCATACTGGGCATTTCTCCAGTGATAGGATTCCTCTACACAAGAAATTTTATTATTATTTAAATAATTATATAAATAATATATCATAATATAACACTAAATAAATAATCTTACATTGTCATTTCCTAACATTCTTAAAACTTTTGCGGCCAGCAATATGAGGAACACGTTGCTTCTTCCTATTTGTTGTGTTTCTTAAACTAGCTGCCTATGTAAGATATCAGAAAAAAAAATTAGATTTAGCTAACGAAAAGAATTTTACTATTTTCTTAAGCATATACAACTTGTAGAAAAACAAACCTGAAACTCAGGTGTCTTGAAGTAATTCATAAAATGTTGCGAATTAGTAGGAGAGATAATTTTTGGTGGGTTTTGCAAATGCTCCTCATTAATTTTATAACATTGGTAGTGATTATATAAGCATGAGTGGTAAACACGATAGCTATTATTGGCTATTGATTTGATAACATCACGTATAATATCAGTCTTAGGTATATCAAATTTATCCTAAAAAAAAAATATGTGATAGATAATGATTTTTAATATGAAATTTTTATAAATTTACAGACTTCATTCATAATTCTATAAAACAAAAAGAAGTCTTTAATAGAAAAACTTTTACCATTGTGAGCTCACATATCTTGTCTTTAATTTTAGCATCCACATCCTTCCATTTTTTTGCTTCAAAATTAGTATTCAATCAGGTGATTACCCTTATTTTAGAGGCAAATATTTCGACATTGACACCTACAGCAGCCAACTCAGACAAAGGAATTGATATTGGTAATTTTTTTTTCTCATTTTGTTTTATTGTCTTAGCTGTAGCAATACCTCGAGATGGGCCTCTTGTATTTTTATTAGTGCCTGTAGCAGAAGAAAAGCAAAATTAACTAGTCATCTGTATATTGTTCAGTTACTCCATATATATCTAAATGCTGCAAAACCAAACTTTTAGTTAATAGTCAACAAAGAAAGGTATCCCTTTGTCATTCCAAGCTAAAGTTTTATCAAAGTGCTTTAGGCTCTTTTCTTTAAAGTATGAACTCCACAATTCAGACATTTCTAATAAATATTTCATTGTATTTATTTACCAGATGGTGCCACTTGTGCATTTGATGCAGTTGCTTCTACTTGGGCATTTGAAGTAGATGTTGCTTCCATTAAACCATCATGATTTTGAACATTTGTAACTGGAAAAATTACTGTAACAAGTTAAAATATATTTAATACTAATATCAAACTTGAGATGAAATTAACACTTAAGATGAAAAGGGTAATAAACATATAAGTTTAGAAACTCTATACCTTCATTCGAATTTAGCAAAATATAAGGACAAGATCTTGCCTTCTCATCATTTTCCATATAAATATGGATATCTCTCATGCCTTGAAACTCATGTAGCATTTTCATTACAGAGTTATCATCACTCAATATCTTTCGATTCTCATGGTAAAGTTTAAAACCAATAGAATAAATATTGCAAAACTTCTTACATCCAGCCAAAACATCAAGATAGATAGAATCATCACCAAAATTAGGTTCTTGACACACTTTTTCACCATAGTGGACAAAAAGAATATGAAAATTATCATCTATAAAAAATAACTCATAATAAGTATCATGGATAAAAATAAATTAGTTGATATACATATATATATTAGTGAATTATGCATACTTATCATATTAGTCACATGTAAAGGAGCCCTAAGCTCCGTCGATGCTCGAGTTGATATCGATCCATGATCACGAGCCCTACTTAGTGCGCCGGGTGCTATGAACTTGCTAGACTTAGCCTTTGAATTGTGGCCTTTTGGCAATATATCAAAACCTAAAAAGTAGTAAGATATTATTTAAGCTGACTAAAGGATAAATTGTGTCTCAAAATATTCAAGTTATAAGCAATCACCAATATACAACTTATAGATTATGGCATCTCAAAATATATACTAGACTATAAGAAAGAGAAAAAAATACATGAATATGGTTATTTGGGGAAAAGAGTTTGCAATTAACTTATTTTAGTTGAAATAATATATTGCTTTAATCTGAGAAGTTAAATGGTTGGCTCAAAGAAGAAAAATAGAAGTTTGATCTTGCAAAACAAGAATCCCAAATTGTTAGATCTAGTTCAATGCAAATAACTCAAAGAGAAATACAAGAAAAATTAGATCATTCAAATGATGAACAAAATTGGGATTAATTATCTTAGCTTTCCTGAAATAGACATCAGTGTGGTAGAGTGAAGCACAGAGGATCTTTACCCAGACCTCCATAACTGTTATTAAATAGTTCAAGTTCTTAAGTGCTATTAAATGTCATAAATAAACAACATCATCAATTAATTCCATAAAACCACCACTGTCACATGAAGAATCAATATCGTAGTCAGTTTCTACCTCATCTTCATCATCACTATTTGCAGTAGTAACAGTGACACTAGTCGCATTAACACTTACTCCCTTAATATCATCTCTATGTAAAACAAGGTCATCATTAGTAAAGAAGCAATCATGTGAAAAACTGTCCACACATCCTAATTCATTATGCCGATATGCTTCATCCAAATCTATAGAATCTTCTACTTCCTCAGCTTCATAAATTTCTAGTATATCATAAATATTTTGGGGTTGCATCTTCACTACTATTTGCCAATTAGAACTATTAACATCTTTGACATAATATACTTTCTCTATTTGACTTGCTAAAACAAAGGGTTCATCTGCAGATTGAGTTCTCATAGTATCCAAAGTAATAAACCTATGCTTGTCTTTCTTATATCCTCTTGTTTGATGTCTACCTTGTGGTGGAACCTCATACCAATCACATTTAAAAAGAACGACTCTATTCTTACCCATGCAATCTAATTCAATGATTTTAACTATTTTGCCATAGTAATCCACATTCCCTATGTGCTCATCATCTTTCAAAATTACTCCACTATTCTGTGTTTTTAAATAAGCTTCATGAGTTTGAGTATGGAACCTGAACCCATTAGTGATGTAACCTTTATGGTAGGTTGCACGAAGATCAGGACCTCTAGCCAATGATAGTAGTTGCTTATTCACATGATTATCTCTTTCTATGTACAATTGTGTAACCTATAAACACACATAAACAAAGAATTTAAAAAATCTATGGGTACATGTATAGAATATATAGCAATGAAGTGATAAAACTATCTAATATTTATACTCTAAATTTTAATTGAATAGAGACTTACTCAATTTTTAAATCATTTTATAAATTGCTCCTTATGTCTTCTTTCCACATTATAAGAACTTTCCCTTGAGAGCTCTTCAAAGTGTTCTTGAACCCATGCATTGACCTCTTCACAATTCTTTAGTATATGAAAATGAGCTTGCTTATGCTCCTTGAAGTCAAGCAACTTATAGTCTCCTGCTGATATAAATCTGCCACCCACTTTAAAAATAAATAGCTACTCACAAGTTTCCCTTTCAACTCCATCAAAATTTCTTTCTCTTGATAATATATCAAAATCATTCAAGTATCTTGAGCAGAGATGCATACTTTCTTTTAACAAGTAGGCTTCAATAATTGAACCTTTTGGATGTACTTTATTTTGCACATAACATTTCAACTCCTATAACTCTTTACAAAGATATTATCATGTAAATTATATATCTATATTTAAAATAAATATAGAAATATAGTGCCAATGATATTGGAAGAGAAGAAAAAAGAAACTCTTCTTTGTATATTCAGAACTAACCTTTCAACTAAATACATCCAGTGAAATTGGCATGGTCCAGCTTGTTTAGCTTCAGTCACCAAATGAACAGTCAAGTGCACTATAATATCAAAAAATGAAGGTGAAAAAATTATTTCTAACTTACATAGTATTACAGCAATTTGAGCTTCAAGATTCTCCAAAACATCAATCTTTAAAGTCTTAGAACAAAGCTGCCAAAAAAAAAGGCTTAGATCAATAAGTTCATCACAAACTTCTTAAGAAAGGAGGCCTCAAATCCCAAGTGGGAGCAAGCGTTCCAATAGAACATGACAATCATAACTTTTTAGTCCATATACCTTGCCTTCTTTAACTTGAATACATCAAGCAATGTTAGATACATAAGCATCTGGCATCTTCACATCCTTCAAAAATTGATAAAAACTTCTTCTTTCATTTAGTGACATAGTATATTTTGCAACAGGCAGTTCAAACTTGTCCTCTATTATTTTACGTGGATGCAGTCCCTTTTTGATATCCATCTCTTTAAGATCAAGATGAGCATTCAAGCTATCTTTATTTTTTCCATCAAAACTTAGTATTGTACCTAAAATACTATCTCACATATTTTTTTCCACATGCATCACATCCAAATTATGTCGCAGCAATAATATTTTCCAATAAGGAAGCTCAAAAAAAAATACTCTTCTTTTTTCAGTTATGCACCTTATCTTCATCTCTCTTTCTCTTTATCGGAGTGAGCTTCCCAAATATGACTTGTTCAAATGTTTGATATTGTTCCAATACATCATATCTAGAGAGGGATTTAGGTGCATTTTAAGTATCCTTATGGTTATCAAAAAGATTTTTTTTTCCTTCAAGCATGATCTTCAGGTAGAAAGCAACGATGACCCATGTAACAATATTTATGACCATACTTTAATCTCTTTGAAACTATTTTCTTATTACAATAAGGGCATGCTAACTCTCCTTTGGTGCTCCAACCAGACAACATAGCATAAGCAGGAAAATCATTTATAGTCCATAAAATAGCAGCTCGAAGATGAAAATTTTGCTTATTATGAGCATCAAAAGTTTCAACTCTAACTTTCCATAATAATTTCAACTAATCAATCAAGGGCTGCAAGTATACATCGATATTATTTTTTGATGACTTAGGTCCAGGAATAATCAATGATAATATCCAATAAGAACTCTTTAAACACAGCCATGGCGGTAAGTTATAAGAAATAAGTAAAATTGGCCATGTGCTATGTGAGATGCTCATGGTTCCAAAAGGATTGAAACCATCACTTGCAAATCCAAGTCTAACATTTCTAGAGTCTTGGAAAAATGATTGATGTTGCTGATCAAATGATTTCCATGCCATGGAATTAGCTGGATGCCTTAAAATGCCATCATCAATCCTCTTCTCTTTATACCATCTCATATCAATTGCTATTTGTTTAGACATAAGTAGATGCTAAAGCCTCGATTTTAATGGAAAATAATGGAAAGTCTTTGCCGAAACATTGTTCCTCTTTTTAGAACCTAAGAGACTAGGTCCATCACTACTACAATCTTGATTCTTTATCTATCTTGGCTCTTTACATTTTGGATACTTATTCAAATCTGCATATCCATTGTAAAAAAGAACACAATCATTTCTACAAGCGTCTATCTTCTTGTAATCCAACCCTAAATCCTGAATTATCTTTTGGGCATCATAAAATGATGCAGGACATATATTTTCTAGTGGTAGCACACTTTTCAATAAACTTAATAAAGCATCTAAAGATCTATTACTCCATCTATATTGGCATTTTATTTGGAATAATTTTACTATGAATGTCAACTTAGAGAATTCTTGACAATTTGGGTACAACTTTTGCTCTGCATCTTTTAATAATCGATAGAATTTTTAAGCTTCTTCATTAGACTCTTGAGATTCTTAACTACCTAAATTTCTGGACACACCTTCAATATTTTCTCTAAGATTCTCACCTCTAAACATATCATATAACATTTCTGGCGGCATCATCACCTCCATTAAAATTAGCATTATCATCTAATTCAAGCTCATCAGGGGAAGCAACATGTAATCTTTCTCCATGATATGTCCATCTTGTGTAGGTCTTTTCCATCCCCCATAAATATAAATTCATCTTAACTTCACTTTTAGTTTTGTAGTAGCCATTGTTGCACTTAGTACAAAGACAACGTATTATATCCACTACCCCAGGATGAAAAAATGAAATGTCCAGAAATGCATCCAAATCCTTTTCATATTCAGGTGCATGCTCATCATGTTCAATCTAGCTCTTATCATACTCAATTGCCAGATTTTTCATTAGCCTAATTTTCTGCAAAATTGAACAACTTTAACACACTTGCAATATATATTCTAGTCAATAATTAATATTTCCTAATAGTATTTATGATAATTAAGATATAATCAAATTCAACTTTGAAGAAATAGAACAAGTCCAAAGTAGCACCACAAACTAATTCAAATTTAGAAGAAAAGAACAAAATTTATAATTTATCAAATGCCTCATTTATCCTTATTCCAATAATAAAATTACAACTTAAAGAAAAAGAAAAATGAATAAAGATAAAATATAAGCATGAATGAAAAATATTTATATTGTTATTTCTTATATGAACAAACTACGAAAACCATAAACCATATTTTAAAGGTGGTTATTTGATGTAAAATGAATAAAAAATAAACAACAAGTTCTTCTTCCAATCACAAAAAACATCATTTTTTGTTTTCCAAGTCTAGATGGGTCAAGTCATTTTGGGTTACATGAAAGAGCCTCTAAAAAATAAAGCAAATAGATTATCTAACTAATTATGACTGGATTAAATATTTTGCATAACCAAATTTATTTAGCTTAGATCTATGGATATATGCATATAGGTCATAGACATGCTCGTGCTAAGCCTCTAACATTGTAGAGGATCAGAATGCTCATGATTAATAATCAAAAAATAAAATAATTTAAATATTTAGATAACTAAAATATAAGAGATTTAGTACTTTATATTATATTATATTATATTATATAATACTATGAAATATTTTTTATTATTATTTTATCATATTAAAAGTATATTTTTAATTTAGTTATCAAATACATGCTAAAATTGTATAGCACATTAAAAATATAATTATTAAATATCAAATATTTTTTTAAAAAAACTCAACTTGCAAAGGCTCAATAACCAACAATAATCTCAAACAATTCCTAATAATCCAACCATTGTCAACTAATTAACTTTCATAAAAAATATATACTAATAATATATAACAATATTAATCATTTCTCTTCTATGCATCACTTATCCAAGAAGATGATTTTTTTTATACCAATAATAATATATACTAATAATATATTTTATAAAAAGTATATAGTAATTAACTTTCATAAATAATATGTACTAATAAAAAAACTCAACCTCCACTATTGATCAGGGATTTTTTTGTTTAGACTCTATTCACCTGACAAAGAGGCGAGCTCGGCGGTGTAGGTGACTGGTGATGAGGGGGAACGAAGGTGAGGGTGAACGACGGTGCCGGCGACGGGAAGCAGCCCACAAGATCTCAGGGAAAATGCAGGGGTAGCGAGGGGGAGTGAACAGCAGTGGCGGTGATGGGGAGCGTCCTGCGAGATGTCGAGCGAATGGCGGTGGTGGCGAGTGCAACCAGCGGTGGCAGCGAGGGGGAGCAGCCTGTGAGATCTAGGGCGAACGGCAGTGGTGGCAGCGAGGGGGAGCGAAGGTAAGGGCGAACGACGGTGGCAATGAGGAGGAGTGGCTCGGGAGTTGTCGAGCAAATGGCGGTGGTGGCGAGGGCGACCAGCGGTGGCGGCGAAGGAGAGTAGTCTGCGTGATCTTAGGTGAACGGCAGTGGCGACGAAGGCAAACGACATTGGCGAGGAGGAGGATTGGCCCATGAGATCAGGAATTTTCTCCTAATCTCATCGAAGGTGGCAGCAAGAGGGAGCGGCAAGGTGGCGGCAAGAGGGAGTGGTGAAGGTTTTTCTCCTAATCTTATTGGAGGGGGAGCGTGAGATCGGGATTTGAGGTTTTGGAAAGGAACAAGAGGAAGAGAGAGTTGGGAAGGCTTAGGGCACGGGAAGCAAAGCCTAAGCTGGATTAGTTATTTTTAATAATAAATTTAAATATATAATAATTTTTTATGATTTGCATCAAATTTAAATTTTATTGCAAAAAAAAATAAATTTTGTAATAAAAATAAAATTTTGTTACAAAAAATTTAACATTTTGCAACAACAATAACTAATTGTTACAAATATTATATTTTTTATAGGTTTTGCAATAATTTTTTTTTGTTACAAGAAAATATAGAATTTGTAACAAAAATAAATTTTGTTGTAAATTATTATTGCAAATTATTGTTGCAAATACCTCTTTTTCTTATAGTGGATTCTCGATTTTGATAATCAGCTCCTTCGTATTACCGCGTAACCTGCTAGGCATTGCGGGCCTCATCCGATGAGCTTGAATAATAAAGGCAGCCGAGTTCCTCTGCTATAAGTAGTTAACCCCTCTAGTCGAACTCCTTTTAGACGAACTTAGATAGTAAAAGCAGTCACCTAAGTAGTCAAGTGCAAAGTATCCGGTCCCTGAGTAGCCCAGCCTAGCCGATCTTGAGGATGGCTGAACTCCTTTTCATCTAAATCTCCTTCAAGCTAATTCTCGCCATCATAATTAGATCTTGCGACAAGAATCACAGGCTAACAGAGCTTCTCCCCATATGAGCTTCTATATCTCATCGCGAGTGGCGGATCTCGACATTCCTGTGTTAGAAACCTTGAATATCTGATTCAGAGTTGATAAAGGGACCTCATCTTCAGAATAAGTCTGAACTTCTCCAAAAACCCACCGCAATTTTAAATTAGTGAATCCACGACCCTTATCTTCTACCCAGATGGTTATTCACTTATGGACGACCTCGAAAGTGGCTGAACTCTAGAGAAATAGTGGAGACTCGCTAGAGTATTCTAGTGGTGTCTATCTATCGCAGCTACCAGCTAACTCCTAATCTAGATGAATTCCCTCTAGTGGCAAACTGGATCTTCATTTGGATTTCTTCAAGTCTTCCAGACGAACTTGTTAGATATATGTGCCCTAGAAGCCAGAATTGACTGACACTTGTAATACACTTCTAGGAGCAAAATTATAATTTTGACTAAAATCAATAAAATAGATTATTTTCTATCACATATGTGTATTTAGTATCTGTGATACATCCTTTGAGTTAATGGTAATGATAATTCATATTTTCAAGAGTTGAAAATTTAAGATATGAATAATCATTATTAACTCATAAAATGCTCCCGACCATAGGATCATCACGAGGATGGTGATTGATTCGAAAGGTTGGTGTACAATCGCTTTCTTTTAGTAGATGAGTCTTGAGTCTATGGTGTGGAGACACCGGAGCGAGAGTACAGGTACTTGTTAGAGAACGAAGGCACTGAGCATGACCACCTTGAGTAGTCATTAGAAAGTCTACCTTCTCGTCAATGACTGACTCGATGCTGTAGTGGTGTGTCTGGTTCTTTGATCTGAGGTGCATCGACAGTTTACCTTAAGGGTGTTATAGTTTAACTACACCATAACTCGATCTCCTAGCCATATGAAATCTTGAGGTGTATGTTGGCTATAGCATATTCATTGTAGGAACTGAATTGCATCAAGAAGAAATCTATCTACCTCGGTGGTAGAGGAGCAGCTCTATGATGATCATGAGAATCAAGTCCAGAAGCCCATGGCCATGGCAGAGTGAAATAATATAAAGAATTTCTATTTAAGTTTTCACATTGGACTTGAATCGAATGATTACATCATATGACAGAGACTAGGGTTTGACGAGTTCACCAAACCCTAATCTGATCGAAGCTCAAGATAGAAGAACTTAATCACACAGGTAGCTACACCAAGAGGTTCGCATTCAGCTCTGATGGATTGCCACCATATACTGCTAGGTGTCACTGATGAATTTTGGGAGGAATTAGAATAATTTAGATGATCGATCATTCTAGCTGTTCGAATCAGAAGAGTTCTGATCCATTGAAAGGAGTTTCGATGATGTCGATGATAGAGATCATGACATATCCTATTACCATACAGAACTGAACCTAACTGGGTCACACAAATAAAAGTTTGAATCTGGTGATCATCAATTGAACTAATCAGTTCAATTGATCTGAATGAGATTCAATTAGGTTCAAGAAAATCGTGCTAGCACTCGATTGAACCTAACGTTCTTCTTTTACTATCATAAATAGTTGTCCTTACTGAGCCAAAGGAGTTTATGCTCAATCAGAGATCTTTACTTGGTTTGACTAGAGCCAGTCCAGGTTAGAAAAGGGTTATCTTATTTTGTAAGACAATACCTGCCATTTTTGGTCACCTGCCATTTTTCGTTCTTTGATTTTGGTCAAAAGTTGACCTTTGACTGGTCAAATGTTGACCATTGATACTTTAACTTCTATCCACATGTCACGCACCTATTGGAGAACTGGTGGGGGCCTGTCCTCCTGCCAGAACCTAGCAAGGAGGAGGGCGCATGCCACCCTTGGTGTGTGCCCAAGCTGGAGACGCTCAGGAGTCCCTGTTAGATAAGGACTCCATCTCCCTTTTGGATTCCGATTAGACTTCTCCTAAGAACTAAATTTGACTGGTCTTAGGCACCATCTAAGGAGGAATCCAAGGGACTCTATTTCCACCAATCAGATTTAGATCTAATTTCATAAAGGGTTGTGATTGGTTGGGAAGAAGAGGAGTTGGATCATGCATAGTCTATAAATAAGACCTTGCGCCCAACTCAAGAAAGTACCTAAAATCTGAGAAAAGAGTTCTCCATGCCCTAAGGCTTTCTCCCTCTTCCTCCTCTAATGCCAAGTTCTACTTCTCCCTCTCCTCTCCACGTCCAAAAAAAATTGGATCCAAGTTGGTGCAATCCAGATGAGAGAAAGGCGACAAAAAGCTAGAAGGCTGTGCTGCTGCAAAGGACAACTGCTGATCTTCGAAAAAAGTTTTGAAGATCCTTCAGATCAGATCTAGATCTAATTTTTGGAGACGTGATAGAAAAGAAGAGGATCTTCAGATCCAGCCTGAGTGGATATCGGTAGAGATCAGACACTTGCATGGCTAGATCCAGAATCTTCCGCTGCTTATAGGATTATCAACGGGTAATAGGATTACCCTACATCAAGGTAAATTAAATTAAATTTAATTTATTTAAATTTTATTTTTATTATTAGAGTAATAAGGATCAGATCTGAAACATCTCAAATCTAATTAGGATCAAAGAGAAAAATTTTTGAAATATATCTATTGATCCGATCAGATTTGAATGAATCTGGTCTAGAAAAATAGGATTTCTCTTCCACTGGTATCAAAGCCAAGGTTCTAAAAGTATTTAGATCTGATTTTAAAATTTATTCTAATAAAAAAAAATTAAAATTAAATGATTTGGATCTAGGATTAGAAAATATGCATGACTAGTTCTAAAATAGAATAGTTCTATAGAATAGTCTTACATATTTTTAATTTAATTTGATTAAATTATATTTTAAATCTATTTATTTATTATTTTTTGATATTATAATTATTATAATAATATCTAAAAAATAGCAAATAAAATTATTTAATTTTAAACATCATATGAGATATGATTGATGCATGTTTAAACTAGTTGTAGAATAGTTGTACATAGTTGTCTAGATTAGAATTTATTTTGATGAGATAAATTTAAATCTAATTTTTTAAATTATTATGAGATAATTTAGATCTGAAAATATGCATGATTCGATATATGAGATGTATGCAAAATATAACATGATTAGATCTAATTTGTATATGAGATATATGATATAGATCTAAAACAGTTTTGTAGTATTACATGTTCCTGATTAAGGCGTTCCTCTTGGCCGTCCAGTCATAAGAATGAAGAAAGGGTTTAAAGGCCCTCTCCTCCCATCCGATAGGATGTTCTTATGACGTGTAGGGGTGCTGCGCATCCGTTCGTCCTTAATCAGAAATCCAAAACTTACTTTCTGCAAAACCCTAGATCCTGAAACCCTAGGATTTATTGTGCATATTTTATTTATGAACCCTACTTAATTAAGAATTAAGATTATGAAATATTAATTAGATCTAAAATTAAGAATTTCAGATCTAAGACATATTCATAATACTGGGTTCGGGCTTGGGTAGCTCAATTAGGTCTAAGCGGTTGATCAAATCCGAATCAAGAGTTGGTTAGATGGGATCAACAATGCTTAAATTGACCAGCCTAATAGGATTAAGTCTGGGTTAAGATCGAGTCACGATCAAGCAAGACCTAATTAGGCTCAGAGGTTAGAGTCTGGATTGTAGGCTAACCCAATTGGTTCTGACTCAACAATTTGGTGTCTAAGGTAAGTTTGGCACATACGACCGACTGGTTTTTAATTGGAAGCTACTCGATCCTGAATGCATTCTTGTACGAGTTAATGGCATATTCCTTCCACCGATCTCACTTACCTGGCCATATCTGTTGACACAGTTCTGATCTGAGGTGGTCAATAATCCGAGCTAACCCATGCCACTAGGTTAGTCATAATTGTTATGACTATGACAAGTCTAGTTTAATGAGACCTGAATCAATTCTCCCTAAGAAAAGATTAAGTCTGAGGTCTTCCACCATTGTAGATGTGCGGGCCCTTTCGGGGTTGATTGTTCTCGACTGGATACAGTGGCTCAGTTGCACCGGAAAGATGCAACCATGTCTATTAGGCATTGGATGCTATGGGCTGGAGGATGAGTTGGGCTCAATATTTTGGATACGGTGAGAGACTCAATTAGGAATTCCAGTCTGTGCAAATGGTGGGTCTGACTTAACTAAGGAGTGGATCAATATTTTGGATACGGTGAGATTCATGAATTAGAGACCAAGTTTGGGTGCACCATGATTAGAGAATCATTGAACAAGAGTTGTTCACTCATTGGCTAACCCATCACCAATAACTGTTAGGTGAGGTGATGAGTCAGTTGGTGAGACCGCACCACCCACTAGAAATCATTATCGTGGAGATTTTTGCATCTCTACAGAGGGAGTGTAGGGATCCGAGAAAATAGTGGGAGCTAATTTGTTTAAAAATAAAATTTTTAAATAAATTGGTCAAGTCATAATTACAGTATCTAACTAGAATCTTTGACTCTCTACAGAAAAATATCTGCGTCCAACCCATTGGCACGTATCCTGGACACACATAGACTGATCGGATCCCAATTATAAAGATTGGCTCAGGAAACTACAAAATCATTTTGGGTTTCGAGAAGTTAACCCATGTATTTGGATCCAGGACCCTCCCATCCTTACCAGCCCGTCCATCCATTGAACAGAGAGCATCTCTGGAAAAATGGATTGAAGAAGATAATAAGGCCAGATATTACATGTTGGGCTCGATGTCTGATGAGCTCCAGCGCCAACATGAAGATATCGGGACTGCTCGCCAAATGTTGGCTCACCTGCAGGAGATGTTTGGTGAACAGAGTCATGCAGCCAAGTATCAAGTCATGAAATAACTTTTTAAGGCTAAGATGCATGATGGGCAGTCAGTCCAAGATCACTGTCTGATGATGATCAAGGACATGGAAGAGCTTGAGAAGCTCGGTGTGAAGTTAGACTTGGATCTGCAGAATGATATTATTCTGCAATCCTTGACTGATGCATATGGGCAATTCATCATGAATTACCACATGCATAAACTTCAAAATTCCTTGGCCGAATTAATGAATATGCTGGTCACCGCTGAGCTTTCTATGAAAGGTTCTAAAGGCTCAGTTCTTGCTATGGAACGGACTTCTTCCAAAAGAAAGTCTTATGGAAAGAAAAAGAAGTCTGTGAAAAAGCAGAAGGTGGAAGGAGGAAAGAAGAAGAAGGCAGAGCCGAAGATGAAAGCCGCTGTCAAAGAAAAGTATTTTCATTATAACAGCAACGACCACTGGAAGCGGAACTGCCCTACTTACCTGGCCACCCTGAAGAACAAGAAGGAAGGTCCTTCTGGAGGTATGCTCGTTATTGAGTCTAACCTTACGGTTTTCTTCTGCATCCAGTTGGGTGCTTGACTCTGATTCTAGTGCTCATCTGTGCACTTCCATGCAGGATCTTGAGGATAGCAGGAGGCTGAGGGATGGAGACATGATCCTACGCATCGATAATGGAGCAAGAGTTGCTGCAGTGGTGGTGGAAACTTACCCTCTTCGATTACCATCTGGTTTAGACTTAGTTTTTGAAAGACTGTTATTATGTGCCTGCAGCTAGCAGGAATTTGATTTTTGTTTCATGCTTAGCACTAGAAGGCTATGTGATTACCTTCTTTAAGGACCATTGTAACATTCTTTATGAAAGAAATAAAATTGCAAATGGTTTCCTTATTAATGATCTTTATCAGCTACATATTGATGTACCTGTTCTAACTATCGAGCAAAATGTGAATGCCAAATGACCTAGGGATAGTCCAAACGACAGATATCTATGGCACCTGAGATTAGGTCATATAGCAGAAGATAGGATCAACAAATTAGAGAAAAATGGGCTATTGAGTCCATTGACTTCTGAGTCATATCCAACTTGTGAATCTTGTCCCCAAGGCAAAATGACCAAACTCCCTTTTGTTGGACATGGGGAGAGGGCCACAGATCTCCTTGCCCTAGTACATACTGATGTGTGCGGCCCATTTGATGTGCCGACTAGAGGCAATTTTGTCTACTTCATTATCTTTACCGATGATCTGTCTAGGTATGGGTATGTGTATCTTATGAGACACAAGTCTGAAGCTTTTGAAAAGTTCAAAGAATTCAGACATGAAGTAGAAAAATAAATCTGAAAAATCCATTAAGGTTCTTCGATCAGATCGAGGAGGTGAATACCTTAGCCAGAAATTCCTAGACTATCTCAAGAAAAATGGCATAGTCTCTCAATGGACTCCACCAGGAACACCTCAACTCAATGGGGTTTCAGAACGGAGAAATCAGACCCTATTAGATATGGTCCGATCCATGATGAGCTTCACAGACCTTCCTGATTTTCTTTGAAGACACTCATTGTTAACTTCAATTTATCTACTGAATAGGGTTTCCTCTAAGACTGTTCCTACCACACCGTATGAGATATGGCACGGTAAGAAACCAAGTCTAAGTCATCTCAGAATTTAGGGTTGTCCAGCTCATGTCAAAAGACAACAAGCGGACAAGTTAGAGTTTAGGTCCTTCAGAGCTCGATTCATAGGATATCCTAAAGAGTCATTAGGATACTATTTCTACATTTCCAGAAGACCACAATGTGATTATGAGTCGACATGCCATCTTTCTTGAAAAATAGTTTATTCAAGATAGCAGCATTGGAAAGCAGATTAAGCTTGATGAGAAAGTCTCACAAGTACAATGAGCTAAGGACCAATTGGAACCAAATCAGGTTGAGCCAATAAGAACACTACCTCCTCCACCTCATAGATCGAAAAGAGTTTTCCATCCTCCTGAAAGATACTTAGGTATTATTTCAGAGAAAGTAGAGAAAATGTTCCTCGTAGGTAATGGTGCTCATGGTGATGATCCCAAAACCTACAACGAGGCGATATCAGATATCGACTCTGAGAAATGATTAGAGGCAATGCAGTCAGAAATTGACTCGATGCACTCAAACCAAGTCTGGACCTTGGTAGATCCACCAGAAGGTATAGTACCTATTGGGTGTAAATGGATCTTCAAGAGAAAGATTGGTGCAGATGGGAATGTGGAGACATTCAAGGCTAGACTAGTGGCAAAAGGTTATAGTCAATGCGAAGGCATTGACTATCAGGATACCTTTTCTCCCAGTGGCTATGCTAAAATCCATCCGCACATTGCTTGTCGTTGCAGCCTATTTTGATTATGAAATATGGCAAATGGACATGTGAAAATGACATTCTTGAATGGATATCTTGAGGAAGATATCTATATGGAACAGCCGCTAGGTTTCACATCCAGTGATACTGATCATAAGGTTTGCAAGCTGCAAAGGTCCATATATGGACTTAAGCAAGCATCTCGGAGCTGGAACACTCATTTCAATGATGTGATCAAAAAGTTTGGTTTCATCAAAAATGAAGAGGAACCGTGTGTTCTTCAAAAAGGTCAGTGGGAGCGCTGTTGTCTTCCTCATATTGTACGTGGATGACATCCTCCTTATTGGGAATGATATTCCCATGATGACAACAGTCAAAATATGGTTGTCCAAGGAATTCTCCATGAAAGACCTAGGTGAAGCATCCTTTATTCTAGGAATTAAGGTCTATAGGGATAGACCGAATAGGATGCTAGGACTTTCACAGAAGATGTACATAGAGGAAGTACTAAAGAGGTTTAGTATGGAAAACTCTAAGAGGGGATTAATATCCCTTCAGACATGGTATTCATCTTTCCAAGATGATGTGCCCTAGCACACCTGAGGAAATAGAACGCATGAGCAAGATCCCTTATGCTTCTGCAATAGGGAGCCTCATGTATGCCATGCTATGTACACGACCTGATATAGCCCATGCTGTGAGTGTCACAAGCAGATATCAGTCAAATCCAGGTGAAGAACACTGGACTTCTGTGAAATGTATCCTTAAGTACTTGAGAAGAACTAAGGATATGATGTTGGTCTTTGGTAACGGAGAACTCCAAGTCCAAGGGATACACAGACTCGGATTTCATGTCCGATATAGATGATCGAAAGTCGACATCTGGAGTCTGTTTGTGTGCAATGGTGGTGCTGTCAGCTAGGAAGAGTTTCAAGCAAACCATGATGATAGCAGATTCCACCATGGAAGCAGAATATATCGCTGCATCAGAGGCTGCGAAGGAAGCATTCTGGTACAAGAAGTTTGCTGCAGAAATTGGAGTAATGCCATCAGATGCCAATTCCTCTATACTGCGACAACAATGGCGCCATAGCCCTTGCTAAGGAGCCGAGGTCTCACCAAGAAATCCAAGCACATTGAGCGGCGATACCACCTCATCCGCGATTACCTCGAGAAGGGTTACATCGAGGTCAAGAGAGTCAACTCCACAGATAATGTGGCAGACCCACTTACAAAGCCATTGGGCCAGCAGAAGATCGAAGCCCACCTTGAGAAGATGGGACTTAGACTTATAGCCAATTGGCTTTAGGACAAGTGGAAGATTGTTAGATATATGTGCCCTAGAAGCCAGAATTGGCTGACACTTGTAATACACTTCTAGGGGCAAAATTATAATTTTGACTAATATCAATAAAATGGATTATTTTCTATCATATATGTGTATTTAGTGTCTGTGATACATCCTTTGAGTTAATGGTAATGATAATTCATATTTTCAAGAGTTGAAAATTTAAGACATGAATAATCATTATTAACTCATAAAATGCTCCCGACCATAGGATCATCATGAGGATGGTGATTGATCCAGAAGGTTGGTGTACAATCGCTTCTCTTTAGTAGATGAGTCTTGAGTCTACGGTGTGGAGACACCGGAGTGAGAGTACAGGTACTCGTTAGAGAACGAGGGCACTGAGCGTGACCACCTCGAGTAGTCATTAGGAAGTCTACCTTCTCGTCAATGACTGACTCGATGCTGCAGTAGGTGTGTCTGGTTCTTTGACCTGAGGTGCATCGGCAGTTCACCTTGAGGGTGTTATAGTTTGACTACACCATTACTCGATCTCCTAGCCATATGGAACCCTGAGGTGTATGTTGGCTATAGCATGTTCATTGTAGGAACTGGATTGCATCAAGATGGAATCTATCTACCTCGGTGGTAGAGGAGCAGCCCTATGATGATCATGAGAATCAAGTCCAGAAGCCCATGGCCATGGTAGAGTGAAATAATAGAAAGAGTTTCTATTTAGGTTTTCACATCGGACTTGAATCGAATGATTACATCATATGACAGAGACTAGGGTTTGACGAGTTCACCTTAACCCTAATCTGATCGGAGCTCAAGATAGAAGAACTTAATCACACAGGTAGCTGCACCAAGAGGTTCGCATTCAGCTCTGATGGGTTGCCACCATATACTGCTAGGTGTCACTGGTGGATTTTGGGAGCAATTAGAATGATTTAGATGATCGATCATTCTAGCTGTTCGAATCAGAAGAGTTCTGATCCATCGAAAGGAGTTTCGATGATGTCGATGATAGAGATCATGACATATCCCATTACCATATAGAACTGAACCTAACTGGATCACACAAACAAGGGTTTGAATCTGGTGATCATCAATTGAACTAATTTAGTTCAATTGATCTGAATGAGATTCAATTAGGTTCAAGAAAATCGTGCTAGCACTCGATTGAACCTAACGTTCTTCTTTTACTATCATAAATAGTTGTCCTGTACTGAGCCAAAGGAGTTTGTGCTCAATCAGAGGCCTTCACTATGGTCTGACTAGGAGGTTGTCCAAGTCAGAAAAGGGTTGTCTTATTTTGTAAGATAATACCTGCCATGTTTGGTCACCTATCATTTTTCGTCCTTTGACTTTGGTCAAAAGTTGACCTTTGACTGGTCAAATGTTGACCATTGACACTTTGACTTCTATCCACATGTCACATACCTATTGAAGAGCTGGTGGAGGCCTGTTATCCTACCAGAACCTGGCAAGGAGGAGGGCGCACGCCAAGGGGAGGAGGGCGCACGCCACCCTTGCATGTGCCCAAGCTGGAGGCGGCTAGGAGTCCCTATTGGATAGGAACTCCATCTTCCTTTAGGATTCCGATTAGACTTCTCCTAAGAACCAAGTTTGACTGATCTTTAGTATCATCTAAGGAAGAATCCAAGGGGCTATATTTCACCAATCAGATTTAGATCTGATTTCACAAAGGGTTGTGATTGGTTGGGAAGAAGAGGAGTTGGATCACGCATAGTCTATAAATAAGACCCTGCGCCCAACTCAAGGAAGTATCTAAAATCTGAGAAAAGAGTTCTCCATGCCCCAAGGCTTCCTCCCTCTTCCTCCTCCATGCCAAGTTCTACTTCTCCCTCTCCTCTCCACGTTCAAAAGGAATTTGGATCCAAGTTGGTGCAATCTATACGAGAGAAAGGCAACAAAAAGCTAGAAGACTGCGCTGCTGCAAAGGATAACTGCTGATCTTCAAAAGAAGTTTTAAAGATCCTCCAGATTAGATCTAGATCTAATTTTTGGAGATGTGATAGAGAAGAAGAGGATCTCTAGATCCAGCCCGAGTGAATATCGGTAGAGGCTAGGCACTTGCATGGCTAGATCCAAAATCTTTCTCTACTTACAGGATCATCAACGGATAATAGGATTACCCTACATCAAGATAAATTAAATTTAATTTAATTTATTTAGATTTTATTTTTATTATTAGAATAATAAGAATCAGATCTGAAGTATCTCAGATCTGATTAGGATCAAAGAGGAAAAATTTTTGAAATATATCTCTTGATCCGATCAGATCTAAACGATCCTGGTCTGGAAAAATAGGATTTTCCTTCAGAACTTCCTCTAGTCATCTCCCAAGCTCCTTTCAACAGACAAGATAGTCGCTTTACATCCTAAATGTCGATCGAGTAGGCTTAAACAATAGGAGGATCTCGGCATCTATGCAAATTCAACCCCCAATACCGTGGATATCAATCAATGTACAGATGACCTCAAAGAAGTCCAAACCGCTCCTAAGCTGCTGAGATGTGAAGTTCTTCACTGTCTATAATAGTTTCATCCAAACTTCAACTATTAACCTCCAGTAGACTAGCAAGTTGCAATAAAAGATACCATTCTTCGTAATAAACTCCACATGGCCTAAATGGCCCATTACCAGATAGTTACAACTGTCACCATCAGTTTGTTACTAGCTCTGCCTATATAAAAGATCCTATAGATATATTTTCTCTCTAATCTCTTATCTCCATCTTAATTCTTTTGAGCACTCCATTCTTATTGGCTATAGAACTGACTTGAGCATCGGAAGGTCCTACCAGAGCCACCCATCTCTAGTTTAGATTTCTGCTTGTAGGTCCCACCGATGGCCTCATCTCCATCCACTTCAACGACTCCAACATTGGCACCATTTTTTACACCAATAAGATTCAATTTAGTTTGGTTTGGACTTTAATAGGTCAAGTCTAATTGGCTTATGAGATAAGCCAATTATAAGAAATATCAATTTTCTATTTAATTAGAACTTGTGTGCACCTAATTTTTAATTATCTTAGGATTTAAAATAAAATTAAATATAATTTAATTAAATTTAAATAGGCTCCTAGTTAGACTAGGATCATCCTTAATTAGGTTTCACCAATCCTAATTTAATTGGGCTTAAAATTTGGTTTAACCAAAGAAAACTAGAAAGCCCAATTGGACTGCCACTCTCTCTCTTCCTTGGTGCTTAGTCTCCCCACACCCATGCCCTTTTCTTCTAATTTTTCGCATGTATTTTCTCATGCCAAAGAGCCTCACGTGCATCCCTTTTTGTCTAGGTTTGAAAATTAGTTTTGATTAGGTCAAAATAAGTAAGTTGTTTTGACCTAGAACTCTATTTGATAGAGTTTTCAAATCCCATTGAAGGCACCATTTATAATCGGATTTGATCTGATTTTTGGCACTAGAAAGGAAGGTAATTTGTATGAGTTTTTGGTATCCCACACCTAGAAATAATAAGGAGGTGCTCAAGAGTTGGGTGCCCCCTACATTACCCCCTTTGACCTTTCCGAATCTAAGTGTTTGACCTAGATTGGGACTCCTCTTGATCTTCTTATTTAAGAGCAATCTTGGTATGAAATTTTTAAAGGAGTCTCACCATGGGATAAGTCATTGGGCATGGAAATATTGGGCATAAATACCTTTGGGGCATGGGCTTTCTTTAGGACAACTCTAGTGCATGTCCTGTTAAGAGAAAACAAAGTAGAGAAGAAAGGATCTTCTCTAGGGCTTTTCTTCCTCCTTCCATATATCTTTGAGAGATTAGAGAGAAAGATCATCTCTCCCAAGTCCTCCTTAGGTTCTTCATCTGTTGGAAGGTCCAAGAGATCCGAAGAAGAATAATCAAAATCAACTATCAGGAGGGATCTACAAGGTGCTAGCATGCTGCACGGATTGTCGATCGTCAAACGTCCAATTATTCTAGAAGCCTCGTGTGGACAACATATAGAGGCTGAACAACCTATAGAGGTTGGACGATCCGTGTGGCTCTAAGCAATATTCTCATCTATGAAATCAGCAGTGGAGTTCTCAACCCGCGATATGGTATAGAGATCTGATCTCTATATGATACTAGATTAGACCTAGATCGGTATTGATATGATCAATACCTATGCATGTTATTTATTTTTAGATTTATTACATACTTTATATCATGTTATAAGATCCTAGATGTAGGTATTTTTACATGCATTTATAAATTAATTTGATTAATCTACATCTTCTGCTACATAATTTTTGAAAAAGTTTCGAAATCTATGCATGAAATCCTAAATTTTTTTTCCATCACATTCAGCATATCCAAATATTGGGTACCATTGCTTAATAGTTATTTTGATTGATACAAAAAGTTATTCCTATGCTACTGGCTTAGGTTCGAACCTATGAGGTTACACTCAAAAGAAGTTTTTGACTATTCATATGGTTGATAAATGATTGAGAATCATTTATGGATCTAATTGTCAATACAATTGATAACTAACTTAATGCAAAAGTTGCAATGAATTAATTTTCTAAGGGTTAGTAAATTAATAGGAGGATTAGTTAGCAATTGAATTTCTAGTAAGTTCAATTTGATTGAACAACAAGGTTTGGATCAAATCCAATTGATGTGGATTCAATTTGGTTTGACTCGATTAGGTTATGAGTTGACCTAATTACCAAAGGTGTATGGTTTCTGATTTGATCAGATCATTGGCTCAATTAATTAAGATTAATTGAGGCTAATAGGATCCTAATTAGATTAGGTTCACTATGGTTTTATTTGAGACTAATCTGGTTGGAACCAAATAACTAAACCTAGAGTCCATTTGGATTGGATTGCACCCTACACCATCTAGCCTTATGCGCCAATAATTCTCCGTGCTAAAATTATCTTGCATGATGAATTCCCATGCCAATACCCTAGTTGTCACACACTCTAAGAGCCCTTATTGAATGGAATTCATATTTGATTTGAATTCTATTTGAAATAAGGATGAGTCATAGTTTGAATTTGATTCAAACTAGTCCATAACTCATCAACCCTATCCTCTTGTCTATATAAGGAACCTCTTAAATGTGGGAGATAAGAGTTCTCTAAGTTTTGGGTGACCAAAGAAAGGTTCTAGGGTTTTGGGCATGAGGCTTGGGTGGTCTTCTCCCTTGGTCAGAGTTTCAGCGGAAACTAGTTCCTCTTTGGATGAGAGAGAGAGAGACCTAGATTTGATCTAGGTTTTGTTGTGAGCGAAATAAAAGAGAGAAGTGAGTTCTCCTCCCTTTTTTTCTTCCACCAAATCCTCCTCTTTCTTCTTTAGATCTGAAGGTGTTCAGGTGCTTTGAAGAAGAAGAAGAATTAGCCACAAAGCAGGCTTTCACACGAGTTATTACTCCTGAAAAGGCAGATCAGATCGGAGCTTTGAGTGGACGATTTGTAGAGGTTGGACACCCAGTGCGGCTACAAGCAACCCTCTAGAGCCTTAGATCTTCAAGATCAATAGCAGTATTCATCAAGCCGCACAAAGGTAATGAGTTCTGAACTCATTAGAATAGAACTAGATTGGTTCTAAAGGTTAGACCTGATAGAATAGAACTAGAATATTTTTTAGATCTATATGCTTCATAAAACATATTTAAGATCCTAGGCCAGGTAGTTAAGATTTGATCTCTTGCATGTAATCTGGATTAAATTGTTTAATCTAGCCTATTTCATTGCAAAATTTTAAAATTGCATACATGGAACTACCCAACCTTTTCTTCAAATAGTATCAGAGCCTAGGTTGCAAAACATGGTCTTATATGCTATTTAGATCGAATTTCATGTTGTTTAGATTAAATCTAAATAATATTTATGCTTTGATCTAGTTGTGATTAAATATATTTTGATAGATTAGATGATCCAAGTAGTAAGTACTTTGATTAGGTTGGTCACCAGGCCATCTAGTTATAAGAGCAAGTATGGTTTAAAGACCATCTCTTTCCATTCGATGAAGTGCTCTTGTGGTGTGTAGGGGTGCCATGTAATTATATTCATTGATGAAGAAAGTGAAAGAAAGAACTTACATTTCTGTAAAACTCTAGATCTGAAACCCTAGGATTTGTTGTATGAGATACAAATATTTGAAAAGTAATAATCATCTAATCTTAATGATTAAAATTATTTTAACAATTCTAAATAAAATCTAGAATCATAAATTAGTTTTGATGAGATCTAAAAGGATTTTATGTTTGATTTTATTTTAGTTTATGCAAAAATCTAAAAGGCCAAAATTCTGCAATAGTTGCTAGCATGTTTGTAGGGGTCGATCCCTTTTCTGTTGGGGATGACCTGTTTACTATTCATATCCCTAAGGGGTCGAACCCTTTTCGATTGGGGTCAACCTATTTACTACAGACAAAATTTTTTAACTTTCTATTTTATCATAGAGGCTGACCCACAAGTTGATCCACTATGATGAGTCAACCCCTTTCAGGGAAGGATTGACCCCAAGCTTTGAAAGAGAAAATTTTTGCATATAATTCTTGTAAAATTATTTTATAAAATTAAAATTATTTCAAACCCATGATTATGTGATACACTTAATGAAGAATTAAGAGATCTAGATTGGAGAACCAAAGATCTAATGATATTTTCATAAGTCACGGGTGCATGGGATAGCTCAAATCAAGTCCTCTTAATTGGATTAGAGCTAAGGTTAGAATCAAAGAATTAATGGACTTGTTGGGGGTAAACAGCTCCTGCCGAAGTCCGATGGATTGCCCAATGTTGATATGGTACTACCTGAAGTAGTGGTATTTGGGTCCGAGCCTCAGCTAAACTGCCTTCTTGTTCTAGTCAAATTTTGGAAGGCCGACTTTTAGCCCATGAATGCCAGACAATCTTCCCAATGATAACCCTTAGCTCTCTTTCCATGATTACAGAACTTGTTAAAGGCATGCTGAACTTTGGCCGAATGAGTTTGAACAGTGAAAAGAATTGCCATTTGACAATTCTGAACCCTGACTCAAGATAGATAGCAGAACTTCATCAAGTATTGAATCCCAGCACAACCTGACTTTGTCTAGTGGCTAACCTTAAAGGCTACCAAATTTTTTCATTACAGATGGTAGATCTCATCAATCTCACATAAAAAATTTCGGCCAGCCAAATTTCTTTCCAGTCAGATTCCTCTCCAGTCAAGTTTCTCTACTCCACTTTATGAATAGCAGACCTTAGCACTCCTATACTAAGAACCTCGACTAGACGAACTTAAGTCAGCAAAAGGAGTTCACCATCAACAAAAGTTTGAACTTTCCCTAAAGTGTATGATCATGGTCCTAATCAAAGAATCCATCATCCTTTCCAACCTTCAGCCCTCCAGAATAATGTTGATATTCATCTTTGGTCGACCTTGAGGGTAGCCAAACTTCTGAGAGTAGTTATAACAATACTAGCAAGAAGCCATAAGTCTTAACACTCACCCGTCTCAGCTTTCAGTCAATCTTGGATCTCTACTATCTTGGTCGAACTCCTTCAAGAAAGCTTGGCTGCAGTCCTCATTGAAGATCCTACCATCCCCTCTCTAGCCTCTAGTCTGAATGCCCACACCTACTCTCGACCAACCTTGAAGGCAGCCAAGCTCCTGAAAGCTATCAAAGGCAACCTCAGTAGAATCCAATTGCAAGTCTGCTATTAGCTACTTGAAAGCCAACCTTCGAGTTTAGCCAGACCTTGAATTCTCATTCCAACATGAACAACTTGCTTCTAAGCATAGAAACTTTCAACCTTCCATTCAAACTCCACCAAATAAAATCTAACTGCCTATGAGTCACAACAAAATGATAATCTACTCTCTATAATAAACTCTTAGTGGCTTGAATGGTCTACTAATATTTTGTTATGGTTATCACTATCATTCCATTACCAGCTCTATCTATAAAAGGAATCCTATAGATATGTCTTTCTTTCTAAGCTCTCCTCTCTGTCTTAATTCTCCTGAGTACTTCATTCTTTATTGGCCAAGAAACTAACTTGATCGTCGGAGGATCCTGTGAGAGCCACCAATCTCGCATCTAGACTTTATCTTGTAGGTCTCATTGGTGACCTCATTTTCTCTAGCTCCAACAAATTCTGGTGTCTAATCATTTTCTACACCAATAGGACTATTTAGAGAAAATGATTAAATCTAACCAAAAGTTAAATTAGATTAAATCAAAAGTTCTCTAGAGCTAATATAATAGTTATAGTTGGTTAGGTCCATGTCCTTGATTAGACCTAAATAGACCTTGATTGTGGCTTAGTGGCTGAGCCTGAACTATTAGGTGGATCAAATCAAAACTAATTAACTAGATGGTGTCTAAGATAAGTTTGGCAGTTTAAACCTATGGTTTTTAATTGGGAGCTACTAGCATTGATTAGACTCTAACAAGATAATGGTATATCCCTCCCACCGATCTCATTTACCTGGTCATCATGGTGGATTATGTTTTAATTAGATTACTTAATGATTCAAGCCAATGCATGTCATTAAGGATAATCAGTAAGACTGATTTAGGTGCTCTTTGAACTAGGTTGGTCGTCAGTCCTCTTTAAGACTTGATGAAGTTAGTGAAAGGATTGTTGATAGCTGGTTAATCATTCCTTCATTTCTCTAAATAATTTAATCAAGTCCTCTAAATTATTAGATCCTTAAAATGAATTTGTTATGGGGATAACAAGTTTATAGCCTCCCATTAAGGTGGATAATAATGGATCCAATTATCTGGATAAACATTGGAGGCGCCTTATGCCTGGTGTTCATCTGGTTATTGGAATTACCATTTATTACATGATGACTTTGTTGGGCTAACTGATGAATAGTTGGGTTGGCTAGAGTTTTCCTCGGACTTGATCATTTGTCAGTTAGATTCATTGAGTAGGTTCATATTAATAGTTGAACCTAACCGAGACTTTTAGTGGAGACCCTAGCCTACTGAAATGCACTTAGGGTAAAATTAAATACTAGAAGTTGTTTGAAGAAATAATTAGTTAAGAACCTACCCATAGATGTACATGGGTTAGCCGAAGCTTTTCTCGAGCCCATATGCAGTCTATGCAAATTCTAGTACCCACTAAAGAATTAGGATAATTTCTTGAATTGGAGGTAGAGGCTACCAATTTGTATAAAATAATGGAAGAACCTTTATACTAAAGACCATATCTTTAGGCTTAAATAATTTACATACTAATAGATCTATTGTTCTCTTTTCAGATATGTCTAGTTGGTCATCACTCCGTTCATTGTTAGATAGTGATAAACTTGTCAGACCTAACTTTGATAACTGGTATCGAAATTGAAATTAGTTCTGGAGTATGAAAGGATTTTATATGTTATTATAGATCCTGTATCCATAGAACCCATGCGTAATGCATGTGATGAGGTCAGAGACACTTATCAGAACTGGATCGATGATTGAATTATAGTGCAGTGTATAATGAGGGCAGCTATGAATGATGAATTTAGTAGTAAATTTGAGAATTCATAGCATAAGGAAATAGTTCAAGTGTTGAAATCCTTGGTGGGGAATTATTCGTTTGAGAAAGGAAGTAAGAATAAGATGTAAGAGCTTCATGCTAGGCTATCTAAGCCTAATCAAACTAGGAAGTCCAAGGCTGACCATTGGAAGATAGTTTTTTTGACCCAAATAGGTAGAACAAGAGAAAAGAGCAAGGAGTTACTTATCAAGGATGTTATATGATAACACCTTATATTTTCTCTATTTGTGATACTACTACCTGGTATTGGATACTGGTAGTCCTATACATATTTGCAATTCATTGCAAGGACTTCAGGTAGATAGAAAGTTTAAAAATAGTGAGAAATTCTTGAATGTTGGGGATGAAAATCAAGTTTCCATCCTAGCTTTAAGAGTTGTTGAGCTTGTTTTCAATGCAAAGGTTGTCATTTTGAGTGATTGCCACTATTATCCATCATTTATGATGAATATAATTTCTGTTAGTCTTTTGGCCAAAGATGGTTATCATTTGTTAATAAAAAAAGATTATTATAATATTATTATGAATGATGCTACAATAATATATGGACAACAATGAAATGGTATATACATTTTATCACAGCCTGTAAGTATAATGTATACTTCGAACAAATGTCCTAAACTAGATAATGTCACTGATGCTTACTTTTGGTATTGTAGGCTTGGTCATATAAACAAGAATAGAATAAACAGGTTAGTCAAAGAGGGATTCCTCAATGTTAATGTTTGTGAATCATTACCGACTTGTGAGTCTTATCTTATTTGAAAGATGACCAAGTCACCCTTTATTGAAAAAGATGAGCGAGCTATAGATGTTCTAGATCTAATACATAGTGATATATATGGACCAATGAATAGTAGTGTTAAATGAAGGTATACCTATTTTATTATGTTCATAGACGATCTATAATGGTATGTGTACATCTATCTTATAAAGAATAAATCTAAATCATTTAAAATATTTAAACGATTCTGTAATAAAGTACAGAAATAAACTAGGATGAGTATTAAAACTTTTTGATTTGATTGAGAAGGTAAATACCTCTCCAATGAGTTTCTGACATATCTAGGAGAGAATATCATTTTCTTACAATGGATCCCTCCTAGGATGCCATGATAATGGGATGTCTGTAAGGAGGAATCAAACTTTGTCGAACATGAGTCGATCCATGATGGGGTTCACATCTCTACCTATTTCATTTTGCAGTCATGCTTTTGAGATAGCTTGTTTGATTTTGAATAATGTTCCAAGCAAGTCAGTCATAAAAACTCCATATGAGATTAGATTGGATGTAAACCGACACTTTCCTACTTTCGAGTTTGGGGTTGTCCAACTTATGTCAAGCATTTGCAAACTGATAAACTTGGACCATGATTTGATAGATGTTTATTTGTAGGGTATCCTAAGAAAATTAGGGGATATTACTTCTACTATCCTAACGAACAAAAGTTGTTCATCAATAATATGGCTATCTTTTTGAAAAAATAGTTTCTCAAAGAAGGAGCTCAAGTCTCTAAGGTTAAACTTGAGGAAGTTCGACAGTAGAAGTACCGACATAATCTAGTGAACCTGTAAAATCTATTTTGATTAAATTAAATCCAAAACTCATTATAGAGCTACCATTAAGGAGATCTAGTAGAATACCACATCAGCCAAATATATACTATAGTTTCTTGATTTGGGATGGTGATCCTATTGAACTCGATGAGAACAATGAGGATTTGATCATCTATATAGATGTAATGTAGAGTTCTGACTTTGAAAAATAGCTAGAAGCCATGAAATCCAAAATGGAGTCTATGAAGGTCAATGATGTATGGACATTAGTTTATCCATCTGAAGGGGTAAGATCCATAAGATGTAAGTGGATCTTTAAAAGAAAAAGTGGCACAGACAGAAAGGTGAAGTCCTATAAAGTCCATCAGATTGCCAAGAGGTATCATTAGCATTATGGTATAGACTATGATGAGATATTTTCTCCTATGGCAATGCTTAAGTTTATTCGGACTATGTTTGTGATAGTAGCATATTTGAACTATAAAATCTAGCAAATGGATGTGAAGATAGATTTTCTAAATAGAGAGCTGGACGAAGAGGTGTATATGATATGGTCTAAAGGATTCACATCCATAGATGATTCTAAGATGTAAAAGCTTCAGAGATCCATTTATGAATTGAAGAGGCATCTCGGAGTTGGAATATACACTTTGATAAGGTGATCAGAATATATAGCTTTATTAAGAACGGAGAAAAATCCTACATCTATAAGTGGGTTAATGGTTCTATATTTGTATTTCTTATTTTTTATGTGGATGACATTATCTTAATCGAGAATAATATTCCAGTATTATAAGAAATGAAGGTTTGGCTATCATCATAGTTCTCCATGAAGGACTTAGGAGAAGCATCATACGTTCTAGAGATGAAAATCTAAAGATATAGATCTAAGAGATTGCTTGGGTTATCCTAGTTCACGTATATTGATACTATACTGAAGTGGTTCAGCATGGAGGGTTTCAGAAAAGGCCATCTTCCGATAAGCCATGAAATTTTTCTCTCGAAGAGGGATTATTCGATAATACTTCAAGAAAGTGAGCGTATGAGTAGGATACCATATGCTTCGACAGTGGGATCTATCATGTATGCCATGACATGTATGCGACTAGATGTGGCATACTTATTAGGGATAGTGAGTAGATACTAGTTTGATCCAAAAGAGAATTATTGAAAGATTGTAAAGAAAATTCTTAAGTATTTGAGAAATACTAAGGACCGATGGTTGGTTTATGGAGAATCTGATTTAAAACTTATGAAATTTACATGCTCCAATCTTCAATTTGATCATGATGGTAGCAAGAGTATCGAGATATGTATTTATGCTAAATGATGGAGTGATTTGCTAAAAATGTTTCAAACAGAATACCATGGCGGACTCAGTTTGCGAGGTAGAATATATCATGGCATTCACTGCTACGAAGGAAGCTGTATGGTTGCAAAAATTAATCGATGAAATAGGAGTAGCTCCCTCCATTGATGGTGCAGTTCTGCTTTATTATGATAATTTTGGAGCCATAGGTCAAACAAAGGAACCGAAGTCTCATCACCGCATCAAACATATCCTACATCGCTACCACATTATCTTAAAAATTATGGATCATGGTGACATCAAGCTTTAGAAGATGGTTCAATCAAGGATTGAACTGGCTTGACTGCATATTGTCCGAACTCCTACTTTCTGTCTGTCTGAGAGAATCAACTCGACTATGGTTGAGCCAGCTTAATCTCAATCCGAGCCGACTCGATCCCATATCCAAGCCAGCTCGACTACTTGCTGATAGTGATTCTCCTCTACTATGGATCGAATTCGAGACATCAAATTCTAACACTCCATCACATTGCTTCAATGCCGACGAGATTCAGTGTCCATTTTCAAGCTCTCCCATCCGGACTCAAACCTGGGGGCTTTGAATGAGGAAGAAATTTTAATCAGAGAAAAAGGTCCAAGTAAGGAAGGAGGCTATGTCAAGAATGATCCAAACCAGCAAAGGCATCATAGGATCCAGATAAGAAATATAATTATAAAATTTTTTAGTCATATTATATTTTTATTTTTTCATCCATTCTTTTGAATCCTAGATAAAATCAAACATTAGAAAGGAGATCTTCATTTGCACTCCAACATGCTAGGCAAAATAAAAACAACCTCGAAATCCAAAATGAAATGGAGTGACCGAGGTCCTAGGAGAGATGGAAAAAATAGAGGGATATCATAAAAAAATTAGAGGAGAGCGAAGAGAGGCTTTCCTGGGTTGGCAGTTACTTTAGCATGAATCTACTATTATACTTATTGCATCTTCATTTGGGTACCTATTTTCTGCTATAAGCTATTTCATTTGTGAATCGTCCAATAAAGCAATGTGCTCTTATTACTTTAATAGTCATAGGTTTAGGCTACTAGTTGTTATGGTAGGACCAAGATGTTTTTTATTCATTATTCCCATGGATTACAAATTTTACCAATTTAGGTTAGATCAGAGCTATATTCTTCAAGCTAAGGTTGTCTGGTCTCAAATAAGCTATTGTTAGTTATTATTATTCATTTAAGTGCTATTGTTTTGTTCTTCAACTCTATGCCAAGTTTTTCAATTATGCCATGCAGGGATGTGCCATTTTCTTAGATATTGCTGCAACTATTTATTACTTTTTATACGTTACTCTGTTAAATGAAACATGTAGATCCCAAAATTCAGCTACTGTTGTGCACCATCTAGTCTTACTATATGCAGTTGCATCAAGCACTTCTTATTCCAAAGCTATCAGCAGATTTGCTCAAACTTCGACTTTCGAAGGGTAAGGATATCTCAACATTTATCATATATTGGTTATAACTAAAGCAGTAACTATAATAAAGTAATGGTTTGCAAAGATCTGAGAGATTTTCTTGAGGGACTCAAAAGCATGATTATAATTAAAGTAGTTCTTTTACCATAAAAAATCATTTAGGATCATCAATTTATCCTATATTTAAAGTTGGGTTTTCCTAAAGTTGAGCTACTTGACTAATTTTTGATATGTCTATGGTTGAAAGTATCCAGGAAAAGATAGTGGCTGCAAATCACATAATATGTTTTAAATACTTGTCATTATTATCATAACAGTCAAGCCCTATCCTAACCATCGAATAAACTTGATTGTTGATGGCAAACATCATCTAGAGGAAAAAAAGGGTGTTCAGTTCCCTTGTCTCAACAAATAAATAAATAAATAAAGAAGAATAAGAAGAAGAAGCCGGCACCCCTTTGGCCGAGCTTCTCTCCCATGCGCCTCGTCTCCTTCCTCCCCTACGCGTCTGGGTGACTCTAGCCGCCTCCTTTCTCCCGCACGTCCAGGCACGCCCCCTCCAATCTCTTCTCCTCCCTTGTGCTCCTAGGTGCAACCCGCGGTGTCGGAGTCCTCCCCGCGCACCGACCTTCTCCTCCCTCACGAGCCCGGATAATGCCAACGTCCTCCTCCCCCGTGCTCCCAAGCGCGGCCTGCAACGACACCAACGTCCTCCTCCCCCATGCTCCTAGGTGCGACCCTCGATGGCACTGATGTCCTCCTCCCCCGCGCTCCCAAGCACGGCCGGCGATGGTAATAGAGTCCTCCCCGCGCGCCGACCTTCTCCTCCCTTGCAAGCCCGGATGGTGCTGACGTCCTCCTCCCCTATGCTCTCAAGTGTAGCCCATGACTGCGCCAACATCTTCCTCCCCCACGCTCCCAGGCTCAACCCACGGCAGCCCTCCGGCCAATCTCCACCCTCCAAAATGTTCGGGCGCGCCCCTCCAGTCGAGCTCCTCTCCTGTGTGCATGTGTGCGGCCGAACCCATCACAGCGGCACCGGAGTTCTCCCAGGCGGTGCCAAGGTCCTCCGTCGTGATCTCAACCGACACCAATCTCCTCAAAAAAAAAAGAAAAGAAGAAGAAAAGAATAAGAAGAGGAGGAAAGGAGAGCCCATCCGGCCGATCCTCTCTCCCCTGTGCCAATGTGTGTCCTGGTGTCCTCTCCCTTATTGACCTTTTTTTCTGCATATTCAGGCACGGCTGAAGTCCTCTCAACGGCACTAACCCTCTCTCCTGCGCGCGCACGCCTAGGTGCAGACAAACCTATCACAATGGCACCGAGGTCCGCATGCTCCTAATGTTGCCGAAGTTCCGCGCATTCGTTTGATTTTTTCGAAGTCATCCTGTGCACATCTCATGTCAAATAGCACTGAAGTTGACCTAGAGCAATCCCAAAATCATTCGCAAAATGCCACAATCTTTGCACACGGTTCTGTAAATTTCACTCATTTTAATGCAAATAGAACTGCACTAATGAAGTCCAATATTTCAAGGCCTAGTTGGGCCTTACGTGTTTTGAGCTGATAGATACACGTGTATGCTTGTTCGCTTGGCTTGGTCAGACTATACCATGCCATGACGTGCACATGCATGTGCATATCTTTAGCAAAACTTTCATTTAATTCAAATTTCAAAATTCGAATTGAAATGTCAATCATCCTGATTTTATTTCAAATTTGACTTCCATGCCTATGATGCAGGCATTACATGCTTTTATGGCCTCCATGAGATGGCCATTGAGATGTTTATGGGCCTCTCTGGAGGTGAACTAGACCAAGCTTATATAAAAATTTTGGGTTCAAGATCTCAATCGCTAAACAGAAAATAATCTAAGATTGCAAATTTACTTTCGAAATTCTTTTCTTCCTCTCTCTCTAGTTTCCTTCTGAGCAACTGATTGAAGCTTTTGCGTCGCACCTTCATTGATCATGCCTGTACTAGGGATCTACGGGATAATCTGGGTCGTTGTACCTATAGAACATTATCACAAGATAGTCGCATGAGAGAGCAAAATTTGTTTTTAAGGAAATGGTCCTACATGCCTCCATTCCAGGCCTACCTTTACCTAAACATATAATTTAAATTTTAATTATTTATGCAATTATTGGAAATATTTGCTCGTTATTTTATTTTCCAACATATATGAGGCAAGGACCCCCTGCAGATTACAAATGGACCGATATATTTCGATAGCTGAATTTTCAGCCAACCATTCTCTTCATATTATTCGCAGGAAAAGCGTTAAGTCCAGCCAACAATCTTGCAGAATTCTGCAGGCCGCACAAGTTTTGGAGACCACGGGGCAACAACTCACTCGCAGTTCAAGAAAGCAACCACGCGCTCCATCTTCGCTACAGCATTGTCGCAAGTGGGATTGTGGAGATGAAACACGTGGTTGTCCCCTTCCGACTCCAGCAGCTCCGCCTGCCCTCCCCACCCACTCCCCTTTAACCCCTCGTAGTACGCCCTCCCCCTCTCCTTGAGAAAATCTTTCTCCGCCACCGTCACCAGCACCCGCTCGCACGGCAACCCCTCCAACCCCGGCGCCCCCTCGGCCAGCGGATTAATCCAAGGGTCGTCGGGCCCAATCGTCTCCGGACACACGAACCTCCACAACTCCTCCGAGCTCCTCCTCGGCTCCGGGTCCCTGCTCTCCGACCCCACCGGCTTCGACCCCCAGAAGAAGGGATGGACTAAAAGCAACCCTTTGATCCGCATCCCAGATCCGAGATCTGTCTTCCCGGCGCGCTGTACCACGTTGTGGGCGATGTTGGCGCCGGCGCTGTCGCCGGCCAAGAAGACGCGGTTGAAGTCGCCGTGCTCGGAGAGCCAAGGCTCTGGGCCGCCGCTGGAAGCGGCGTGGGAGGCGACCCACTTGGTGGCGAACCAGGCGTCGTCGTACGCGGCGGGAAGCGGGTGCTCCGGGGCCCGGCGGTACTCGAGGGAGACGGCAAGGATCTGGGCTTGGGAGACGAGGGAGTTGAGGTAGTTGTGGTAGGTCGGCGAGAAGGCGGTCTCGATGACGAAGCCGCCGCCGTGGATGTAGATGAGGATGGGAAGCTTGTTTTTGTTGTTGGTGGTGGGAAGGTAGAGGCGGGCGGCGACGCAGGTGGATGGGTCGATGGTGACGTCCTTGGAGGTGACGCCGGTGGTGGGGTCAACGGAGGCGGGGACGACGTCAGTGCCCATGAGGCGCTCGATGCGGCCGCTCTTGTAGATGCGGAAGAGGGGGAAGAGGTCGAGTTGGACATCGGTGTTGGGATCCATGGGAGGTGAAGACGGAGAGAAAGAGGATACCTGTGAGAAAAACTGGGAGATTGGTTTGGCCGTGGCTCCGTGCACTCCGCATGGTCTCGTCTTTATGTAGGAAGAATATGGCTGTCTGTACAGACAACGACAATGGATACAACGCATGCGGTCAAGTGAAACGGGCGACGGAAGGAAAGGACAAACCCGGAAACCGGAAAGAAAAGTTGCAATTGGTGGTCCGGTGGAATTTGTTAACATTTCCATAGTCTGCCGGGCGCGGGAGACTGCGATGCAAAACTAGACGGCCGGTTTGGGAATTGGGAAGGGCTGTTTGAATATTCTTACTGCTGACGTAGAAAATAATAGTGATATCAAAGTTTATCGGAGTTGACGAAAATAAGATCATGGATGAAATTTATAGGATAAAAATTTAGATCAAAGATGGATGGCTCCGATAAAATTCTCCGACGATCAAGTTAGTTATTCGATCAATAAAAATGAAGTATTTGAAAGAATTAAAAGCAGAGAAGAAAACTTAGAGAAAAGTATATCTGAAGGATCTCTTATATATAGTAAGAATCTGTAACAAAATGAAAGTAACAACCATAATAAAATGTTAGTGAATCGCTTGGACTACATGAAATTTATTGTGGAGAGTGGACTGTCATTTATCATGACTTATAGATGGTTGAGTTTCATTCATTGGAGCTCGAATGCAGCTTCTACACTTATTAGTAGGCTACGTGTTAGGATGAAGAACTTGGAGCTAGGTGGGTCGAACTTGGAGATCGACTTGTGAATGGTAGATGGCAAATCTGGCGCTAGTTAGAATCCATTGATACTATCTTCGATAGCTTCGAGGAGCTTGGCCGACTTTGAGAAGTTCGTCCAACCTCGAAGTCGACCAGAAATTGACATGAGCTTTCAAGCTGGACGCCAGAGAGGAGAATGTTGAATTTCCCAAATTATCATTAGATTTTTTGAAAGAGTTTGGCTGGCTTTAAGATTGTCAAATGAATACTTTATTTTTAGAAGCTCTGCTGCCTTCAAGATCGGCTTGAAGTTTGGATTGAAGGAGTGCTGTGATCCATTCTGTAGAGTAATCGCCATTCTGAATTGAAAATCAGATTCATATTGATGATGAAGTCCTTTCACTATCCATATTCATCCGGTTGATCTGTGTAGTACTGGCTGATCGGATCTGTAGTTATCAAAAAGAGATAGAAACAGGCCACATACAAGTTCTCTCGTTATCCATGAAGTAGAGTAAAGAAGTTCGGTTGGGATAGGATATGATGGGAAAAATCCGGCTGGGCGACGTTCCTACTACAAAGTTAATATGCCGTATGCCATAAAGATATTCGGCCACACTCAAGATCCACCATAGATCAAATCGGTGGATGTTAAGGTTCAATTTTTGACTGGGCTCTACTGTCATAAGGACCAGAGTCAGTTATCATGCCCTTTGCTGTTCAAGTTCGGCCAAAAGGAATTCATCATGCCTTGAAGGAGTTTTGCAATTGCTGGAAAAAGAAGAAATTATTTCCACTAAGAAGTTTGCCCAGTATATAGGACTTGAAGGTCAATCTCTTTGAGCTAAATCAGTTCAATTGAAGCTCGACCACAACTATCATAACACCAAATGAAGTCATATCGAGTTTGGGCATCTTATTGGACTTTAGCTAGAATTATTTTATCCCCAACATTTGTCCCCCTACTTCCGAGATCAAAGATCGAATGAAGAAAATACCAAAATAACAGTTGCTGAAGTCCTTTACTGGTTTTCCACCTTAGAAGGTGAAAAATTTCAATCTTTTTGACTAGCGTCGAAGCTTCCTTAATGATTGAATGATTTGAAACAACCGCGGCACTCGAATTTTTCTCCTAGCACAGCGCCCTAAGTATGGCGTCATTATTGCCTTGTCAGATGTCAGTTGTGAGTGGGATATGCGGCAAGTGGGGGATGGCTGGAGAGGATCGACAATCATAACCTCCCAGATTTTTTTTTTTCTGACTATTTAAGCCCCTCCTCCCTAACTTCCTTCCTCTACCAGGCTCTTTCTTCCTTCTTCTATTTCCTTCATCTTCTCTGAGCATTTCGTTCTCCCTTCATCGCCACTTCTCCGACCATCAGTGCCTTTTCCGTCAGCCCCCCTCTCTTCTGCTTGCTTTCTCGAGTCCTCAGACTGGTTTAGGTTAGTTTGTCGATCCCTTTCTTCATATTTCCTTGCTTTTCTTCCATTTTTACTTTCTTGACTTCTTTATAAGGGCTTCTTATTCCTTCTAAGTTCTTTCCAAGATTTTATAATCTTTTTCTTCTAATTTTTTGAGTATTTTCAACTTAGGTTTGATATAAATATCTTTCAAAATATCTTGATCCTTTGGTTCCAGGAGTCCGGCTCATCCGAACTTGTCAGATCCTAGTCTTAGAGAAACCGCCGAATCTATTGAGACACTTCAGCTGACCTTCATTTCTGAGATCATTTCTTATTGCTTTCATCCCAATGACCTTTCTTTCATAAGGATCCAGTATGAAATTTCTCCTGCATATGAATTGGAGCTTTTCAGACCGAGCGGCTGAGCTTGTGCCCCCTCCTTTGGATCGCTTTTATTTGTATATTGAGGCTCTTTATATTTGGTTCTGACTTTCGATCCATCCTTTTTTTATTTTTAAATATCTTCTTCATCTCAATGGCTCCGAACTCATTTAGGTTTATGGTAGGTTTTCTCTCTCTTTGCATATCAGCTGAAGTCCAACCATCAATTTTCTTGTTTTGCAATTACTTTACTTTCAAACATCATCCCATCGTCAAAGATTGGTGGTATCTATCCTCCCAGTTTGGCAAGAAGAGATTGCTCAAGGGTGCTCCTTCTTCCATTCATAATTGAAAGAAAAATTTTTTCTATATCTTCTATCCTTCCTTAGAACTAGGGCTTCCTCCTTTGGAGCAGTTGAGAGACTCCATTCATCGAGCTCCTAGATTGAAAAGGAAAGACCTCAACTTAGTCAGTAAATTAAGAAACTACTAAGCTCCTTCAGTATCTGATTTGTTAGAGGCCCAAACATTATTCAATCTTGGCTTAAGTCCTCTCAACCCGACAAGTGCATTTTCACATCTTGCTAGCTATGTTTTACTCTTTCTTCTGACCTTTGTTTTTCTATTGCTACAGAAATGACTCCAGAAAAGCTAGGCCGACTATTCCAAGGAATTAAAACTCTCAAAAGGAAGGGCGGTTCTTCGAAAGAGCCATCAAAGCGAGCAAGGATCGCAGAGTCATGCCGACCCAAGCCAAACCTGCTCCCATAACTGCAGTAGCTCTGAGCTCAACCTCACCCAACAGTGCAGCTACCTCCGCATTTCTTGAGTAGGGTAGAGTGGTGAAGAAGAAAAAGACCACCACCAAAAGAGTTAGGAGAGCCAGAGGGTCTGGTGGCAAGAGCTCCATGAAGAAATCAGATTTAGGATTTCAGGGCTAGATCTTAAAACTTTTTCAAGATCAGATAGCGAAAGACTGAAATAAATTAAAATTTATTTATAAAATTAGAAAAGATCCTAGATCTAAGATCCTATTACACGATTATAGCATGAGATTAAATCAAAAATTAAAAACATAAGAAGAAAGAAAAGATGTTGATCACATCAATATAGATCTATACTAGATCTATTGCAGGTATATAACAGAGGATCGGATCCATATTACCTGTGCAAGTTAGACATTCTAACTTACTGATCCAAGCTTGAGGATGAAGTTTGGAGCCGCACATGCATCTGGCCTTTAACAAATGTCCACATGAGTCTACGAATCTCGATCAGAAGTTCAATCTTTGAAAATCAGCACAGTATGCTAGTACTGTGCTAATCCTTCTTCAATGGTCGATCTGATGCTTTCTTCTTCAAGATTTGGATTCTCCAAAGATCAAAAGAAAGAGAAGAGACTTTAGATGTGAGACACTCTCAAAAATAAATCTCAAAGATAGAGGAAAAGGGATGAATAGAAGAAACTCTAGAAGAAGACTCTCTTCTTCTTCTTTCTTCTCTCACCTAGACACCTAGAGTGGTGTCTAGGAAAATCCAATGCCTAAGAAGCTTTTTTCTTTTATTTTAATACACCCAAAACCTCTCTTAATGTTCTATAATCCATAAAAAAATTAGCTCAAAATTTTCTTTAAATAGAGAGTTAGGATAAACTCCTTATCTAAGTCAAATACTTAGCAAAGAATGTCCAAAAAAGGCAAGACTTGGGGCACCCAACTCTTAGGCGCCCCCTCCTTTTTCTTTGGCATGGACCACCTTAATTTGTCACACAAAACTTCTCTAATTTTCATAAAAAATCTAGAGGAAAAATAGGAGTATAGGTGGCATAAGGGACAAAAAATTTTGTTTGCAATAAACTCTATCAAATAGAGTTTGATTTCAAAGCAACTCTTCAAATTTGACTTGGTCCATAACCACTTTGTTAGATATATGTGCCCTAAAAGCCAGAATTGGCTGACACTTGTAATACACTTCTAGGGGCAAAATTATAATTTTGACTAATATTAATAAAATGGATTATTTTCTATCACATATGTGTATTTAGTGTCTGTGATACATCCTTTGAGTTAATGGTAATGATAATTCATATTTTCAAGAGTTGAAAAACTAAGACATGAATAATCATTATTAACTCATCAAATGCTCCTGACCATAGGATCATCATAAGGATGGTGATTGATCCGGAAGGTTGGTGTACAATCGCTTCTCTTTAGTAGATGAGTCTTGAGTCTACGGTGTGGAGACACTGGAGCGAGAGTATAGGTACTCATTAGATAATGAGGGCACTGAGCATGATCATATCGAGTAGTCATTAGGAAGTCTATCTTCTCGTCGATGACTGACTCGATGCTGCAGTGGTTTGTTTGGTTCTTTGACCTGAGGTGCATCGGCAGTTCACCTTGAGGGTGTTATAGTTTGACTACACTGTTACTCGGTCTCCTAGCCATATGGAACCCTAAGGTGTATGTTGGCTATAGCATGTTCATTGTAGGAACTGGATGGCATCAAGATGAAATCTATCTACCTCGGTGGTAGAGGAGTAGCCCTATGATGATCATGAGAATCAAGTCCTAAAGCCCATGGTCATGGCAGAGTGAAATAATAGAAAGAGTTTCTATTTAGATTTTCACATTGGATTTGAATCGAATGATTACATCATATGACAGAAACTAGGGTTGGATGATTTACCTTAACCCTAATCTGATCGGAGCTCAAGATAGAAGAACTTAATCACACAAGTAGCTGCACCAAGAGGTTCGCATTCAGCTCTGATGGGTTGCCACCATATACTGCTAGGTGTCACTGATGGATTTTGGGAGCAATTAGAATGATTTAGATGATCGATCATTCTAGCTGTTCGAATCAGAAGAATTCTGATCCATCGAAAGGAGTTTCGATGATGTCGATGATAGAGATCATGACATATCCCATTACCATATAGAACTGAACCTAACTGGATCACACAAACAAGGGTTTGAATCTGGTGATCATCAATTGAACTAATCTAGTTCAATTGATCTGAATGAGATTCAATTAGGTTCAAGAAAATCGTGCTAGCACTCGATTGAACCTAACGTTCTTCTTTTGCTATCATAAATAAGTTGTCCTATCTGAGCCAAAAGAGTTTGTGCTCAATCAGAGGCCTTCATATGGTCTGACTGGAGGTTGTCCAAGTCAGAAAAGGTTGTCTTATTTTGTAAGATATTACCTGCCATTTTTGGTCACCTACCATTTCTTATTCTTTGACTTTGGTCAAAAGTCTACCTTTGACTGGTCAAATGTTGACCATTGATACTTTGACTTCTATCCACATATCATGCACCTATTGGAGAGCTGGTGGGGGCCTGTCCCCCTGCTAGAACCTGGCAAGGAAGAGGGCGCACGCCACCCTTGGCGTGTGCCCAAGTTGGAGGTGCCTAGGAGTCCCTATTGGACAGGGACTCCATCTCCTTTTTGGATTCCAATTAGAGTTCTCCTAAGAACCAACTTTGACTGATCTTAGGTGCCCTCTAAGGAGGAATCCAGGGGACTCTATTCCCACCAATCAGATTTAGATCTGATTTCATAAAGAGTTGTGATTGGTTGGGAAGAAGAGGAGTTGGATCACGCTTAGTCTATAAATAAGACCCTGCGCCCAACTCAAAATATGATTGAATCACAATGCTCCATGCCCCAAGGCCTTTTCTCCTCTCCTCCTCCATACCAAAGCATCTTCTCCCTCTCCTCTCCACATCCAAAAGAGTTTTGGAGCTTGGTTGGTGAGATACAGATCAAAGAAAGGCGAGTGAAAACTAGAAGGCTGCGCTGCTGCAAAGAACAACTGCTGATCTTCAAAAGAAGTTTTGAAGATCCTCTAGATCAGATCTAATTTTTGAAGACATATTAGAGAAGAAGAGGATCTCCAGATCCAGCTTGAGTGGATACCGATAGAGGCCAGGCACTTGCGTGGCTAGATCCAGAACCTTCTGCTGCATACAGGATCATCAATGGGTAATAGGATTATCCACATCAAGGTAAATTAAATCTAATTTAATTTATCTAGTTTTATTTTAATTTCTAAAATAATAATAATCAGATCTAAAATATTTCAAATCTGATTAGGATCAAAAATTTTTTTTTTTGAAATATATCTCTTGATCCGATCCGATCTTAACAAACCTGATCCAGAAAATCAGGATTTTCCTTCACACTTACCATGTAAGAATGAAGGGAGGGAGTTGGGCGCATGTGAAGGCCTGGGGAAAGAAATTTTCATGCACTAAACAAAGGAAAGGGCGTGGAAAGTCAATGGTGCAAGGATGGGAAGTCCTAGTCTCACTAGGACTTCCATTTTGACTTGATCCAACTTGATCTTTGGACCAAATTAAATCAGATATAATACAATCCAATTAGAATAGGTCTTAATCTAATTAAGAACCTAATTAAATTATATTTAAATCTAATTTAATTTTTTAATCAAATTAGAAATTGGGTTGATCTAAGTCCTAATTGAACTAGGACTAGTTCTTCCTTGCAATTGGCTTATCCAATAAACCAATTAAACTTGATCTAATCTAGTCCAAACTAAATCTAATTAAATTATATTTCATTAAACTTAATCTCAACCCTCTGGCTTAATTAAATTAAGTCAATTAGTAATTCAATTACTAATTGATCCTCCTACAATACTTGCACTAGGTTAAACATCAATCGTATTGATCGTTTAACCCTAAAATGATTCTTAATCATTGATCAACCATTCGATCAGATCATGAACTCTTATGTGTGTGACCTCATAGGTCTGAATCTAAGTCGACAGCATAGAAATAAATTTTTATACCAATCAAAGTGACCATCTAGCAATGGTACTAGATGGCTGGATAGATCGAATATATAGAATAACATCCTTAGAACTTATGTGAATATAGTTTTCATATAATTCATCTCCTTGACCAAAATGCTCATAGGATACCTTAGAGTTCAACTATCAATTTTGATCAGATTATCCATATTGTATTTCAAAATACCAAATTTATCTCTAGATTACCTTGGCCAAAGTTTTGTTATATTGAAATACAGTGACACATTCTTCTCTAACTCTTGGTGTGGTCAATCCTATCTTGATCACACACCAACTTCGCAAATTCTTGACTATGCCAAAAAATCTTCTGTTACTAAATTAGAAATTTAGTTAGTCTGGTACCAAAGTATAGTGACTTGCTTGCAAGCCACTAAGATAATCTCAAGTCTAAGGGATACTTATACCTATATCCCATCAAAGACATTTTCGACAGCAGAATGCTCTAGAATTATTCACATTCAATGATGATGTACCCTTATATCTCACTTGTATGCCATACCAATGTCTCCATACTCCTTGATTAAGAGGACAACTAACCTATATGGCGTATAGCGATTTATGCTCGATAGATGCTATCGTTCTAATTAACAGCCTATCATTTGGTCATGAATAGTTTTAAGGACTAATCGATAAATCCTCTCTTTATTGAATCTAAATAGTCCTAAGAACTTCATCACAACAATGAAGTTCATTAGAAGATAAAAACTTTATGATAAAAAAATATCAAAAGCATATTTTATTTATTAATAAATTAATTATAATTATAATATAGCTCAACCATCAATAAGCTGATGATTGGCTTTAGGATATATTTTTCAATAACTCCCACTTATCCTAAAGCTACTTGGCACAGTATCTAATACCCATCTTCGATTTATGATTGTCGAACTTCTTTATCGCCAAGACTTTAATGAAAGGATCGATCAGGTTTTTCTTTTTATCGATCTTCTAAAGATTGACGTTATCTCGATCCACGATCTTTTGGATCAAGTGAAAGTGGTGCAATATGTGCTTTGTCCATTGCTGTGCCTTTGGTTCCTTCGCCCGAGCAATCCCATCAATGCTATCACAGTAGAGCAGGACCGAGCCATCAAGAGAGGGTGCTACTCTAAGCTCGGTGATAAACTTTCTTAGCCACACAGCTTTTCATAGCATCTGATGCTATGATGTACTCTACTTTACAAATAGAGTCTGCCATAGTATGCTGCTTGAATCTTTTTCAATAGATAGCTTCATCATTTAGAGTAAAGATGAAACTCGACATGCTTCTGCTGTCATCATGGTCAGATTGAAAGCTAGAGTCTGTAAACCCCATAAGTTTTAGATCTAACTCATCATAAACCAATCATTGATCCTTAGTATTTCTCAAATACTTAAGGATAGCTTTAACTACTTTTCAGTGATTTTCTTTAGGATCAGATTGGTATCTATTCACTACTCTTATTGAGTATGCCACATCTAATCTCATACATATTATGACATACATGATAGATCCCACCGTCGAAGCATATGGACTCTACTCATACGCTCTCTGTTTAGAAGTTATCGAATAATCCTTCTTAAAGAGAGAAATTCTATGGTCTATTAAGAGATAGCTCTTTTTAGAATTCTCTATGCCAAACCTCTTCATCACAGTATCTATGTACGTGGATTGAGATAACCCAAGCATCCTCTTAGATCTATCCCTATAGATCTTCATCCCAAGGATGTAGGATGCTTCACCCAAGTCTTTCATAAAGAACTACGATAACAATCAAACTTTTATTTCCTACAGTGCGGGAATGTCATTTTCGATTAAGAGAATATCATCCATGTGCAAGACAAGGAATACAATTGTTGGACCATTTGTCCATTTATAAATGTAGGGCTTTTCTCCATTCTTAACAAAGTCATATGTTTTGATCATCTTATCAAAATGCATTATCCAACTTCGAGATGCCTGCTTCAATTCATAAATAGATCTCTGAAGCTTGCACACCTTGGACTCATCTATGGATGTGAACTCCTCAAGTTGTATTATATACACCTCTTCGATCAGCTCTCTATTCAGAAAAGTTGTCTTCACATTCATCTACCAGATATCATAATTTAGATGGGCAACTATCACAAGCATTATCCGAATGAATTTGAGCATTGCGATAGGAGAGAATGTCTCATTATAGTCAATACCATAATGTTGACGATATTTTTTCTACCATTGCATTCATATAGGTGATCGGATCCTAGTTCGATAGGATCATCATTTCGGACTAAGAAATCATAGTATCTGTTCGACTGACATGGTACTCTATCGGATGGCCTTAATAGTGCAGGTACATTGAGCTCCAGATTTAATCTAATCAAATTCAACTCAGGTTCAGCTATCGGTGTTAGTCTTTCTACCTGTTGAACTTCATCAAGTTCAATCTTAGAGGCAACAGTTCCTTCACCAAGGAATTTCTTTTCTAAAAAGGTTACCTTAAGACAGACAAACATCTTTTGTTCATTAGTATGGTAGAAAAAGTATCCTTTGATCTCTTTTAGGTATCCTATGAAGATGTACTTATCAGATCTAGGTCTAAGTTTATCTGTAACTAACCATTCGACATTAGCCGGGCACCCTCAGATCCTATGATGTGAAAGTGCTAGCTTATACCCTATCCATATCTCATATGGAGTCTTAATTACAAACTTAGTTGAAATCCTATTTAACAGATAGCAAGCCAATTCAAGTGCATATCCCCAGAAGGATATCGGCAAGCTAGCAAAATCCATCATGGATCGGATTATGTCTAAGAGAGTTTGATTCCTTCTTTTAGACACACCATTATGTTGTCGTATTTCTGAAGGAGTTCATTGGGAGAGAATCTCATTCTCTCCTAGATATGAGAGAAATTCATCGAAAAAGTATTCTCCTCTTCGATCAAATCGAAAAGTTTTAATACTCTTCCTAGTTTGATTTTCTACTTTACTTCGAAATTATTTGAATATTTCAAATGAATCCAACTTATATTTCATCAGATAGATATATCCATATCTAGATAGATCATCTATGAAAGTGATGAAATAAAAATATCCACCTCTAACAGTTATGCTCATTGGTCCACATACATCAGTATGTACTAGACTTAAGAGCTCAGTGGCTCTCTCACCTTTTCCAATAAAAGATAACTTGATCATTTTTTCAAGAAGACAAGACTCACATATTGAAAGTAATTCACAATCACTGACTTCAAGAATTTTTTCTTGAGTCAACATATTTATCATGTTCTTATTTATGTGACCTAGCCTATAGTGCCATAAGTAGATATCTAATATACTATCTAATCTAAGGTGCTTGCTAGTTGAATAGACTATGTTAACAGATTGTAATAGCATATACATATTATTATTTAAATATTCAGAGAAAGCAGTAATACCATTCATAATATTATAAAATTATTTTTTTATTAAAATTTTATAATTATTTTTAGCCAAAAGACCTACAAAAATGATATTTAAAAAAAAACTTGGATAGAAATGACAATCATCAAGAACAATAGTATGGAACTCAAATACAAGTTTCAAGATTTCTAATGCTAGAACTGAAATTGGTCTTCCATCCCAACATTGAGGAACCTCTCATCTTGCTCAAATTTTCTACAGACCTATAATCCCTGCAACGAATTACAAATATAGTAAGAGCTATCAATATCCAATACCCAGTTAGTAAAATCATAAATAGAGAAATTGCAAGGAGTTATCATATAAATACCTTGCCTAGCAATAGCTTGTTTCTTTTTCTACCTATTCGGATCTAGGAAGGCAATATACTGAGGATAGTTTCTCTTTTAGTGCTCTTGCTTCTTGCAAAAGAAGCATTCAGCTTGACTATTATTGGGCTTGATCTTCTTAATCTGGCCCTGCATAAATGTTCCAGCCTGAACTTGCACCTTCTTGCCCTTCTTCTTCTTATTCTTCTTTTCTCTTCTAAAGGGTCATGAACCAGAAAACGAACCTTCCACTAAGTTCATCGACTTCTTGTAGAGTTGGTGATCTTTCTCAAAGTTCTGAAGCAACCTCAGTAACCCATGGTAATCTACTTCAAGCTTTGTCATTCTGTAATAAGTGAGGAATGGAAGATAGGACTTCGATAGTGAGTTTAGTATTGCATCTTTTCCAAGCTGCTTATGCAAGAAAAAGCCGAGCTTGCTCAAGCACTTTATCAGCTCAATCATGTATAGTATATGATCAGTGATAGAAGCTCCATCCCACATTCTGACGTTGAAGATGGCACAACTAGTCTTGTGCCTTTTAACGTTATTGGGTGTGCTAAAAAAATCCTCCAATACTTGAAGCATATCTTTTGGATGAGTCATCTCGAATCTATGACTAAACTCGTCACTCATGGCTGTCAGTATAATGTAGCGCACAGTAGTTCGATCATTGAGCCACTTCTGATAAGTGTCTCTGACTGTCCCATATACATTAGAGGCTGGCATCTCAGGTGCAGGATCTATCAACATATATAGGATCTATTCATATTCTATAATTATCTTCAACTTTCAATACCAGCTACTAAAGTTGGGTCCCACCAACTTATCATGGTTCAACAATGATCAAAGCGATAAGGAAGTGGCCATATCTGCACAAAAAAATTAAAATCTAATTAGTAATTCATTCATTAAATCTAAAGATTTAAACTTTAATGAAAAGGTTTTCTCATTATTTTATTTAAATTGATAGCCTCTACCTCTAATTTAAGAAATTATTCTAATTTTTTAGTGGGTACTAGAATCAATATAGACTGCACATGAGCCCAACTTTGGTTGGTTAACCCATGTACATCTAAGGATAGGTTCATAATCAATTATTTTTTTAAATAATTTCTAATAGTTTAATTTTATCCCAATTTCTAATCAGTAGATTTTGGCCTCTACTGAAAATGTCCAGTTAGGTCCAACCATTAACATGACCATACTTGATCTATCAAACCAATGAATGATTAAGCCCAACTTTAGTTGGTCAATCTAACCATCATTTAGAAAGATGTGATCAAGAAATCATATTATGAATGATAATCCCATCAGTCGATAAGCATCAAGCCTTTGGGCTTCCAATGATTATCTAACTGATGGACCTATTATCATCTACTTAATGGGAGGCTATGATCTAGTTATCATCATAACTATTTTATTTTAAGGATCTAATAATTTTAGAAAATTTTAATTTTAAAAAAGAGAGAAGATCAGATGAACCAGCTTATCATGATCCTTTCACTAGTTTTACCAAGTCAGCTTAAGGGAGACCAATAATAAGCTGGTCTAAGAGCACCTAAATTAGTCATACTGATTTACCTAGCTGATATGGATTGGCTCGAATAGTCAAGTGATCTGTTCAAAATACAATCTCACCAAGAGGTCAGATAAGTTCGATCGGTGGGAGGGTCTGCCAAAGCTTGCCTTAGAAATCATAAAAAATAGTTAGGTAAGCAGGCTGCAAATTAAAGACTACCGATCTGATTTACCTTAGACACCAACTAATTTAATTAGTCTCTATTAGATCAACCTAACAGTTTGTGTTAGACCACGTAGCCAAGAATTAAGTCCATCTTGGGTCTTGTTAAAAACATGGATTGACCAACTACAACTATTATAATTGATCTAGAGAATTCTTGATCTAATCTAAAATAATAATTGATTAGATTTAGTCAATTCTCTAATTAAGTCCATTCTTTAATCTAACCTTAGGTCTAATCCAATTAATGAACCTAATCTCTACTAACTCATTTAACTCAATATGTTGTGATTTGTGTCTTAGGATCTTCAATTCATAATCCTAGATTCTAATCAAATAACTTCTTAATTCTTAATTAAGTTTTGAACTGAGAGTTGGGGTTCGGCTTTTGAAAAATAATTTTTATATTTATAAAATATTTTTATAACATGATTCTACCAATCAAGTTGCATGTTTAATTAATAATCAATATGCAAATAAGATAAGCATGAAACTACTTTTGATCTAATTTAAATAGGTTCATGTAATTCAAATGATTTCAATTCCAATCAATCATAAATTACCTTAGATCAAATATAACATATTTATGATGATTAAAATTATATTAAAATATTTTTAATTAGATCATAAAATCTCTTAAGTCTAATCTAAAATTTTATGATCAATATTTTAAATCAGTACATACTAGGACAACCTCTTCACTATAAGGGATAAACCTTACAGCAGGATAATCTTATAATCAGTCTGTACAATCTAAAATTTTTATTTTTAGATCTAAATTTTTTTTAAATCTAATAAATGATAAATAAAATTAGATCATACCTAATAAATTTATGATAAAAAATAGATCTACACGAACTAGGATAACCTCTATACTGTAAGGGGTAAACCTTACAGTACGATAATCTTATATTAGTTCGTGTGATCATAATTTTTAATTTTAGATTTAATAATTAGATTATAAATTATATCTAATTTGAGATATAATCTAAACATATAAAGATAATCATGTAATAATCAATCTAGGCTCTGATACCAATTAAAGAAACCAGATCTAGGATTTTAGGGCTTGATCTTGAAACTTTTCAAGATCAGACAGCAAAAGTATAGAATAAATCAAAATTTATTCATAAAATTAGAGAAGATTCTATTATATGATTATGGTATGAGATTAAATGAAAAATTAAAAATATAAGAAAGAAGAAAATGTATTGATCGCATCAACGCAAATCTACACTAGATCTATTGCAGGTATGTAATAGAGGATCAGATCCATATTATCTATGCAAGTTAGACATTCTAACTTACTGATCTAGGTTTGAGGATAAAGCTTTAAGCTACACATACATCCAGCCTTTAAGAGATGTCTACATGAGTCCACGAATTTCGATCAAAAGTTCAATCTTTAAAAATCAGCACAATATGCTAGTACTATACGGATCCTTCTTCGACGGTCGATCTGGTGCTTTCTTCTTCAAGATTTAGACTCTCCAAAGATTAAAAGAAAGAGGAGAGACTTTAGATCTAAGACACTCTCAAAAATAAATCTCAAAGATGGAGAAAAAGGGATGAATAGAAGAAATCCTAGAAGAAGATCCTCTTCCTCTTCTTTCTTCTCTCACCTAGACACCTAGATTGGTGTCTATGAAAACCCAACACCCAAGAAGCTTTTTCCTATTATTTTCATACACCCAAAATCTCTCTTAATGTTCTAGAATCCACAAACAAATTAGCCTAAAATTCTCTTTAAATAGAGTGTTAGGATAGACTCCTTATCTAAGTCAAATACCTAGCAAAGAATGTCCAAGAAGGGCAAGACTTGGGGTACCCAACTCTTTGGCGCCCTCTCCTTTTTCTTTGGTGTGGACCACCTTAATTTGTTGCACAAAAATTCTTTAATTTTCATAAAAAATCCAGGGAAAAAATAGGAGTATGGGTGGCATAAGGGATGAGGAATTTTGTTTACAACAAACTCTATCAAATAGAGTTTGATTTCAAAATAACACTCCAAATTTGACTTGGTCTATAACCACTTGCCAGGTAAGAAAGAAGGGAGGGAGTTGGACATGCGTGAAGACCTAGGGAAAGAAATTTCCATGCACAAAACAAAGGAAAGGGCATGGAGAGGGCATGGGAAGTCATTGGCGCAAGGATGGGAAGTCCTAGTCTCACTAGCACTTCCATTTTGACTTGGTCCAACTTAATCTTTGGACCAAATTAAATCAGATTTAATTTAACCCAATTAGAATAGATCTTAATCTAATTAAGAATCTAATTAAATTAAATTAAATTAGATTTAAATCTAATTTAATTTTTTAATTAAATTAAAAATTAAGTTGGCCTAAGTCCTAATTGAACTAGGATTAGTTCTTCCTTGCAATTGGCTTATCCAATAAACCAATTGAACTTAATATAATCTATAACCCAAACTAAATCTAATTAAATCATATTTAATTTAACTTAATCTCAGTCCTCTGGCTTAATCAAATTAAGTCAATTAGCAATCTAATTGCTAATTGATCCTCCTACAATACATGCACTAGGTTAAACATCAATCGTATTGATCGTTTAATCCTGTACAATTCTTAATCATTGATCAACCATCCAATCAGATGATGAACTTTTATGTGTGTGACCCCATAGATTTGAACCTAAGTCAGTAGCATAGGAATAAATTTCTGTACCAATCGAAGTGATTATCTAGCAATGATATCCGACGGTCGGATATGTCAAATATGTAGAACAATATCCTTAGAATCCATGTGGATATAGTTTTCATAAAATTTATTCTCTCGACCTAAATGCTCGTAGAATACCTCAGAGTTTAACTGTCAACTCTGATCAGGCTATCCACTTTGTATTTCAAAATATCAAATCCATCTCATGGATTATCCTGGCTAAGATTTTGCTATATTGAAATACAGTGACACATTCTTCTCTAACTCTTGGTGTGGTCAATCCCATCTTGATCATAAACCGACTTTGCAAGTGCTTGACTATGATCAGAAATCTTTCGTTACTGAATTAGAAATTCAGTTAGTTCGATACCAAAGCATAGTGAGTTGCTTATAAGCCATTAAGATGATCTCAGGTCAAAAGGATACTTATACCTATATCCTATCAGAGATATTCTAGATAGTAGAATGCTCTAGAGTTGATCATGTTTAATGATGATGTATTCTTATATCTCACCTATATGCCATACCAGTACCTCCATACTTATTGATTAAGAGGACAACCAACCTATATGGCATACAGCGATCTATGCTCGATAGATGCTATCATCCTAATTAACAACCTATCATTTGGTCGTAAATAGTTTTAAGGATTGTTATGGATAAACCCTCTCCTATCGAAGTCCAATAGAATGCCAGGTCTTGAGGTAACCTCGTTCGGTGACAACAATTGTGATCGACTTCAACCAGTGAAGTATCCTTGCTTAGTGCCAAGACCGTAGATCTCCAACTTGGACTTGCAAGCCAACTTTCTTAGTTCTAATCGCTAGCTTTTTTAGAAGACTCCAGAATCTACAAGGTGTTGTGGGTTTCACCTAGACGAGCTTGAACAGTGATGACAGCCCTCTAAGCAATTAAGCATTTGGTCCCAATACAATATGGCCTGGCCGACCTTGAAGCTGCTTGAACTCCTCCCCAACTAGAACTTTTTTAGGTTGTTCGATCTTGATCTATAGAGCTACACCCTGAAAGAACTTATGCAATATGCGGTGAGTGGCGGGTCTTTGGATTCTTGCACCAAGAACCTTGGATGTGCAAGCAAAAGGACCTCGGCATCAATCCTTAGTTCCACGAATACCAGTCAACACACAGACAATCTTGGAGACATCCAAACCTCTTTTGAATTGCTATCTCCTCCAAGTCGGACTCCTTCCGAACTCCTCCAGTCAGACTCCATCCGGACAATCTTCGCAAGTCACCCTCCTTTCGGATGACCTTCCCTAGTTAAATTTCCTTCTATATGAACTTCTTCCAGTAGCCAGGCAAGCTCCCTTTGGTCGACCTCCTTCCGATCAACCTTCTTCCAGCCATCTAGAAGGACCTCGTCGTCTACATGAATTCGGCTATCAGCTCAGTACAAGCCAACCCACATATGGGCAACCTTAAAAGAAGTCGGAACTTCTCTGAAAATGTTATGACTCAAAGTTCTTCACTACCAATGCCTGTTCCTTCCAAACTTTAACTATTAAATTCCAACGGACCGGCAAGTTACGATAAAGAACATCGTTCTCGACTGGTATGTCATGACAATGAACATCATCTTCTGCGACAAACTCCATGTGGCCCCGAATTGCTCACTACCAAATAGTTATGGCTATCACCATCAGTTTGTTATAGACTCAATCTATAAAAGAGTTCCTTCAGATATATTTTTCTCAAAGCTCCCATTCTTCTCCCCATTACTTTATCTCTAAATTTTCTGAGCACTTCATTTCTGTTGATTAAAAAAGCTGACTTGATCATTGGAGGATCTTGCTGAAGCCACTACCCCCGACTCTGATCAGGACATCTATTTTGTAGGTTTTTGATGGCGACCTCATCTTCTCCAGCTCCAGTCCTATTCTGACATCAACCAAATTCTGTACCAATAGGATTGATGCTAGATGAAAAAATTTTGAGCCCTTATTTTAAAAGGAGTGCTTAGTTGATTTTGTATATCTTCTCTTTTTTATCCTTCAAAATCCATCTCTATTTGATCTCGTTCGCTTTAGGGAATGCCTCCAAAGAAGACAACCACCTGGAGATCCACCACCTCTGCCATCAGATCTGAGCCAAATCCACCTACTTCAACACCATCACCGGCATCTCCACCCCCTCCCCCGATAGTAATGATGGATCCATAGCAGTTCAACCTGCTAGTGCAGCAAGTTTGAGGCCTCATCAAAATGGTACAGGCCATGAGCGACCCCCTACTACTACAAAAAAGAGCTACGACAATAGTTCGTAACTATTACCGTAGCCCAAAAAATTATTGCCATAGGCTATGGCAATAATTCTTTAACTGCTGCTACTACAACCATCGTCATAGCTCTATGATAGTAGTTATTGCAGCAGTTATTTGAACCACTACCATAGATAGCCTATTATAGTGGTTTATAAACCACTGTAATAGATCGACCTATAGCAGCGGTTATGTAACCACTGCCATAGGTTATCTATGGTAATGGTTATATAACTACTGCCATAGATAATCTATAGCGGTAATTTTTTAACTGCTGCCATAGATCTAATACAGCGATTGACAACATTTACATCAAAAATCTATACCAACAGTTGGTACGGATATGACAGTAGTTATAAAACCACTACTATAGATCTTGAATAATTAAAAAAATTAAAATTTTTATTTTTTTTATATTTTACCTGATAAATATAGATATATAATATAAAAAAATATAATAAAAATAAAAATTATTCTAAAATGTTAAAATTTTATTATCAAATAAAATTTATTATAATATTTTTTTAAAAAAATAAAATACATCAAAAGTTTTCTAAATCTACATCATCGTCGTCGTCATCGAGAGTCAGAGTCGAAGTTGGAGCTAGAGCCAAAGCCAGAGGTAGAGTTGGAGCTGGTGCTGGAGCCGAAGTCGGAGCTAAAGCTAGAGCTAGAGCTGGTGCCAAAGTCAGAGCCAGAGCTGAAATGCAAGCCAACATATCCTCGAAGCTCGTGACTCCAAAATATGCATTAAACGTCGACATCATGTCTCTCATGATGCCTTCCAGATGAGATGCGCGCTCCTCAGTCCGATTTGCCCACATCGTAGCATGATCTGCCCGTGCCAACATCTCCTCAAGCTCCTTCTGACTGACGACATCGAAAGTCTATGAGAAGATGCTCGCCTCGGATCACGTTGGTGTGTGTCCGGATCTACATCGGATCCTTCTAGAGTGCTCAGGCCCCAAGACCTGAGATAGATGGTCATGAGGCATAGAGGTATCCAAGCCATCATGATCTACAATATTAATGAATATTAACCAATATAACATGTTGAATAATAATATTAGTATAGCATCAATAAATAGTCTCTAATATGTACACTAATTAATTGACGGGTCTATCATTATGTAATGCAATAAACAAAAGCAACAAGATATAAACATCCAGAAAATATTATGCAATAAGTTCTACAACATGAATTACATTCATAAATAATTAAGGATGAGCAACAGTCATAGATCCAATCTCTTGCGCGAACCTTGGTGTTAATTCAAAAATTTAAAAGAAGAATAAAGTAGATGATGGTGGCACCTTAGGGTTTAAAGTTGGAACCTTAGAGAGACATATCAAATTCTATTCACTCAGAAGCCAAGCCAGCTCCGTGCCTGAGACATCCGGCTTGGGTCCTCCCCCAGTCGGCTCGATCATGGCCTAAGCTATCTCGATTGTGTATCCGAGTCGGTTTGGCTGCGTGCCATCTCCTCAATCACTCCCTCTCTCAATCTCTCTCACCGACGATGGCGGTGAGGCCGAACCCCTCTCTTCCAGCTTTTTCATCTCTCGATCTTCTTCTCTCCCTCTCTCGATCTCCTTCATCGACGAGGTCGGACCCCATCCCTCCCTCTCTCACTCTCTCAATCTCCTTCATCGGCAAGGCCGAACCCCATCCCTCCCAATGATGCCGACGAGGCCAGACCCCCTCCCTCCCTCTCTCACTCTCTCAATCTTCCACTCTTCCTCTCTCGATCTCCCTTACCGACGAGGCCGAACCCCCTCCCTCCCAATGATGGAGGCGAGCCGGACCCTCTCCCTCCCAATGATGGCGGCAAGGTCGGATCCCTCCCTTCCTCTCTCCCTCTCTCGATCTTCCTCACTGACGATGGCGACGAGGCCAGACCCCCTCCCTCCCTTCCTCCCACTCTTGGTGTCCCTTGTCGGCGGCCGGCAAGCAACCAACCCTCCCTCTATCAATCTATCGGTCTCCCTCTTAGTCTCTCCATTTCTTAGTTTCGAATCTCGAAATTGGATCCGGCCTTTCGGGATCATTAGGGTCCGGATATGGTACTTCAAGTACAGACCCATTGGATATTTGGGTTCGAATTCGATATCAATAATTAAAATTGAATCCAGATCTGAATATTCAGGTTCTAATCTAAACTCAACCCATTGACAGATCTAGTCCACAGCCATCGACATGGCACAGCTCAAGGCTACCACCACGACACGACCCAAAAGCTACGATATACAGATAATTATAATATTTATAATATTTATTATAAATATTTTATAAATTATTATAAATATATATGATTAATAAATAATATTATAAAATTAAAAAAATTATACTTATGGCTATAGAGAGCGGATCGCATCGAAAGCTCTGAGGGTCGTCGATGATGATGCTAGAGGAGGACGACGGTACTAGAGGTAATCTATGAAATAAAAGTTAGATAGTGAGATAAGAGAAGAGAGAAAAAAGAGGAAAGAGAGAGAGTAGGGGCGGTCTGGGATGGGGTCAGGGAGGGTGGCACAGTGACGAGGAGGCTCGGGAGGCATAGTGATGGAAGGGTCGGGCGATCGAAAGGAGTGTGGGGATGGGGGGTTGGTGGGGGATGGCGGGAGGGGCAGCCGAGGATGGGGGGCTGGGGTGTTGGGGTGGTTAGGGTGGTGGGGAGAGGCGGTCGAGGCGGAGGGTGGGGGTTTTTTGGTGCCGGGTGGGAGGTAGCGGGGAGGGACGGCCAGAGATGGGGGACTGGGGGGTGGCAGGTGGGCGGGGGAGGTGGTCGGGGATGGGGGGTAGGAGGGGCGGCCGGAGATGGGGTGAAGGAGGGGCGGCTGGGGGGGGGGGGTGGGGGGCTGGGTGGGGTGGTGGGGAGGGGCGGCCGGAGATGGGGGCTGGGGGATGGCAGGAAGGGGCCGCCGGAGTTGGGGGGAAGGAGGGGTGGCTGGGGGAGGGCATGGGTAGGGGGCGGGGTGGGGGTTGGTGGTGGCGGGAGGGCGATTGGGGATAGGGGGTCAGAGGGGAAGGAGGAAGGAAGGGTGGCATCGACCGGGGGGAAGAAGCCTCACCAGCAATGGAGAGGAGGGGGAGAGACAGAGAGAGATCGAGTGTGCACGAGAGGGAAGTAGAAAAAATTTGAAGATTTTTAATCTAACCTACAGCAGTAGTTATCAAACCACTGCCATAGATCTATGACAACGGTTATTCGAAATCGCTGCCATAGATCTACGGCAGTGGTTCTATAACCGTTGCTATAGATTTATAGCAGTGGTTTTTGATAACCACTGCTGTAGGTTGAAAATAATTTTTTTTCTATAAATATTATATAATTTTAAAATCTAATTTTCATCTTCACCATTCATTATCTAAATAATTATCATTAGAGTGTCGTCGCAAAAGATCGCCTCGATTCGATGGCCCTAGCTTCATCGATTAGAAAAATTTAATTTTGATGATCATGAATGATGATGTGATGATATGATAGATGAAGACCTTTGATGGATCCAAAAGCTTACAACGATGATCTCGATGATGTTTGTAGCATACTATCAAAGTTTCACTTCAATCAGATATCATTATCATGGTCAATTTAGTATGGAATGATTTTGGCTGTTAAATTAGAAACAAACGATCAAAGGATCAAATGGCGTTCAATTATGAGATATTTTTTTAGTTAAATGATCTTTATTATAATTTTAAATATTTTATACAGTGATGATAGTAAAATTTAAATTATTTTTGTATAAATTATTCATGTTAAGCAGATATTACAAAAGCACGAGTATAACAACTAGTGAAGTTTCAGAATGATTATCTAGAGATGTATAGTTTTAAATCATTCTTCATCTCACGAGTTGAATTTTATAATCACCATCATAAAAAATGATTAAAATAATAGCTAAAATTATTTATAAAAAAAATAATTCATAATTGAACACCGTTTGGTCCTTTGATCACTCATTTATCATTTAATGGCCGAAACTAATCTATACTAAATTGACCAAGATAACGATATTCGATTGAAGTTAAACTTTGATAGTATGCTACAAACATCATCGAGATCATCATTGTAGGTTTTTAGATCCATCGAAGGTCTTCATCTATTAGATCAGTGCATCGTCGTTCGTGGTCATCGAAATTAAATTTTTTTGATCGATGAAGCTAGGACCATCGGATCGAGGCGATCTTTTGCGATGACACTCTAATGATAATTATTTAGATAATGAATGATAAAAATGGATATTAAATTTTAAAATTATATAATATTTAAAGAAAAAAATATGACAATGGTTATAATTAATCACTATCATAAATAAGCTTATAGCAGCAATTCCTACTAACCGCTGCTGTAAGTCTGACTTATGACAACGGTTTCACTAACCACTGCTATAGGTCCGACCTGTAGTAGCGGTTACAATGAACCGCTACTATAGGTCGACCTATGGCGGTGATTTTATGTAACCGCTGCTATAGGTCCAATCTACGGTAGTAATTTTTGTTAACCGCTGCTATAAATCGGACCTATAGTAGCAGTTATAAATACCACTGCCATAGGTCTGACCTATAGCAACGGTTAATGAAAATCGCTGTAGTAGGATCTATGGCAGTAATTTCAAAAACTGCTACCATAGTATGCGCTGCCATAGATTATTTTTGTAGTAGTGTTCGGTGGTAGTCCAATCAGAAAATCTTCTGTTGTAGTTTTAAGAACCAATCCTAAGAAGGCATACTTGGGTCAATAGACTCGACACCCCTAGGAAGGAAAAATGGAAGGTAGAGGATCCCTACTCAGGCCATAATTCTTCTCCAGAGATGTCCTTTCCTATCTATAGCTAGAAATCCTTTGAGACTGTAATCGAGGTGATGCTCTTGATCAAAAGCTATAGGATATGGATCGATGGATCGAAGAGCTCCACCACACCATCCCAGCTCACCACGACAATATCTGCATCAACCTTTCTTTCTCTCAACGAACCATGCAGGAGTCAATCTTGCCAAACTTCATGCTTTTCTAATTTAAGAGCTATGATGGGATCACTGATCTGATCGACCACCTAGAGGCCTTCTAGACCATGATGCTGCTCCATGGTGTATCAGATGCCATCTTATGCCGAGCCTTCCCATCCACTTTGAAGGAAACAGTAAGAAATTGGTACTCGATGCTAAAATCAGATATAATCTTCTTCTTCGACTAGATGAGCCATCAGTTTGTGGCTCATTTCGTCAGTAGTTGACATCCCAGATGAGGTTTGGACTTCCTCATTAACATCAAGTAGAAGAAAGGAGAGTCCATCCGAGCCTACATCAATTGCTTCAACACTACTGTCTTGGAGGTCCAAAACTTGGACCAATCTATTGCCCTAGCGCACTGAAGGGCGGCCTTCAGAAGAATGACCTACTATTTTTCCTGGAGAAGAAGTATCTGAAAGAGAAAAAAAAACTATTTCTTGAGTTAGATTCGTTCAGATCTGATTTGATCAAGAGAAATATTTCAAAAATTTTTCTCTTGGATCTAAATCAAATCTAATACTTTTCAGATCTAATTTGATAGATCTAATAAAATAAAATAAAAATAAATTAAATTAGATTAAATTTATATCTTGTTCTTAGGTAATCTAATTATCCTATTATGATCCTGCTAATTGCCTGAGGTTCTGGATGTAGCCACGTAATCGCCTGGCCTCTATTGATATCCACTCCGGTAGGATCTGGATATCTCCTTCTTCTCGATCTATCCTCCAAAGATCAGATCTAGATCTGATCTTGAAGGTCTTCAAAATAGCTTTTGAAGATTCGATGTCGTCTCTTGCAGCAGTGCTGCCTTCTTTCTTTCTTATCGTCTTTCTCTTGCCTGGATCGCACCAAATTAGAGCCCAAAATCTCTTGGGTGTGGAGAGGAGAGAGGGGATCAGATGTAGGCATGGAGGAGAGAGGGAGAGAGAGAAATATGGCATGGGCTAAGGATGAACCTCTCTAAAGCTAGGCGCAAACAGGGTTTTTATAGACCCTGCTGCATCATGCAGTGCCACATCATCCCAGCCAATCATATCTCTTCATGCAATCAGATCTAAATTTGATTGATGGGATGACATCACCTGATCCAATCAAATAAGAGTCCCTCTCCAACATCCTTAGGTGGTGCCAAGACTGGTCAAAGCAGAGTCCCTTGGCGCCACCTAGTTTGATTCCAAGAAACAACCTAAAGTTCCATCTGTATGGGACTCCAGACATCCCTATCCTTAGGCGCACACCTCCCTAGGCATGCACACCCTCTTTTCCTCTTTCTAGCAAGAGGACAAGCCCCTATCTACTCTCAAAAGACAAGAATTAGTAGGTGACGAAAAATGATAGGTGTTGTCTTAAATTTATCTCATTAATTAAGATACTTTTCTGACCTAGACAAGCTTCAGTCAGACCAAGTAAAGGTACCTGACTGAGCACAAACATATTTGGCTCAGTTGAGATAATTTTTAATGATTGTGGAAGTAGAACATTAGGCTCAACGTGTGCTAGCATGATTTTCTTGAACCTAATTAAATCTAATTCAAATCAATTAAATTGGGTTAGTTTAATTGATGATATCCAGATCCAAATCCTTATTTGTGTGATCCAGTTAGGTTCAGTTCTATATGATAATGGGATATGTCATGATCTCTATCATCGACATCATCAAAATATCTTTCGATGGATCAGAACTTTTTTGATTCAGACAACTAGAATGATCGATCATCCAAATCATTCTAATTGCTTCCAAACCTAGCAGTATATGGTAGCAACCAATCAAAATTGAAAATGAACCTCTTGGTGCAGTTACATATATGATTAAGTTCTTCTATCTTGAGCCTCGATCAGATTAGGATTCAGGTGAACTCGTTAAACCCTAATTTCTGTCATATGATTTAATCATTTGATTTAAGTTCAATGTGAAAACCTTAATAGAAACTCTTTTTATTATTTCACTCTGCCATGGCCATGGGCTTATGGACTTGATTCTCATGATCATCATATGGCTGCTCCTCATCTACCGAGGTAGATAGATTCTCTCTTGGTGTAATTCAATTTTTACAATAAATATGCTATAGCCAACATACACCTCAGGATTTCGAATGGCTAGAAGACTGGGTTATGGTGTAGTCAAACTATAACACCCTCAAGGTGAACTGTCGATGCACCTCAGGTTAAAAAATCAGACACACCACTACAGCTTTGAGCCAATCATCGATGAGAAGATAGACTTCCTTATGACTGCTCGAGGTAGTCACGCTCAGTGCTCTCATTCTCTAACGAGTATCTGTACTCTCACTTCGGTATATCTACATCATAGACTCAAGACTCATCAACTATCAAGAAATGATTGTACACCAACCTTTCAGATCAATCACCATCCTTATGATGATCCTACAGTCGGAAGCATTTTATGAGTTAATAACGAAAATTCATGTCTTAAATTTTCAACTCTTGAAAATAAGAATTATCATTATCATTAACTCAAGGAATATATCACATACACTAAATACACATTGTGATTGAAAATAATCCATTTTATTATTTATAGTCAAAATTATAATTTTGTCCTCAGAAGTGTACAACAAGTGTCAGCCAATTCTGACTTCTAGGGCACATATATCTAACAGTATCCCAAGGATTTTGCTAATCTACTGGCTCGGGCTAAAGGGTATGCCCAAGCTAAAGAAGCCTTCAAGATGAAGGATGAGAAAGCCACAAGAGAGCGGTAGGGGGTGAGTCTAGCAAGCCCATGGTTGAAGAAAAGCCGAATAAAGTTTAGCCACACTCTTGGACTTCCCTTAAGTGCAGGCGAGCCTGAACCCCTCCTCGAGATCGTCGTCAAAGAAGCTCTGATGGAAGGGCATGGAGAAGCCCTCCCCCCAGAAGGTTCCATAACTACGCTCCTCTCAATACTTCGAAAACCCAAGTGCTGATGGAGATTAAGAAGCAGCTGCTGAGATCTGAGAGGATGCGCACTCATCTTAGCAAGCACAATCCTAATAAGTACTATTTCTACCATCATGACCATGGTCACGATACTGAAGAATGTATCTAGCTTCAAGATAAGATCGAGGAGCTCATTAGGAGGGGCCGGCTTGGCCGATTCTTGTAATGTCGGCCTAAGACAAGAAAAGAACGATCGAGGGCATTATCGCAACTGAAACTACCAAGGAGAAAGGAGCAGCAAGAAAATTGGCCACCTCTCGACATCATTAACACCATCTCTGGGAGACTTCGGTGGTAGAAGGCCAGCGGGTCCAAGGGATCGGCTAAAAGACAAAAAACTAAGAAGCTCATCGCTTTTACTGAGGAAGATGCATAAAGAGTTCAATTTTCGCACAACGATGTGGTTGTAATAACTTTAAATATTGCAGACTATGATATTCACCATATTTTTATCGATAATAGAAGTTCGAACGATGTCTTATTTTATGATGTTTTCTCCAAAATGTCTATACTTAATAACCGACTCAGACTAATGAGTTCTCCATTAGTTGGCTTCACTGGTGATGCAGTGCCAATCGAAGGGATAATAACTTTAACTGTGGCTGCAGGATGATATCCAAGACAGTCCAGGGCATAAGTGGATTTTCTGGTGGTAAAAGTTTCATCTACTTATAATGCAATTCTTGGCCGACCTGGTCTAAACACACTTTGGATAGTAGTGTCGACCTACTATTTGAAGATGAAGTTTCCAACAAATTACGAGATCGGAGAAGTCAAGAGAGACCAAGCTCTGGCAAGACATTGCTATTTGGTTGCCTTGCAAAGGAGAGAACAGTCAGACCCTTATCCGATTGATGGGCTAGATGTTCGAGATGATCTTACAGTAGAACGAGGAGAACCTATAGAGGATCTTATCTCAATTCCTTTGAATGATGGAAATAAAGAGCATACGGTACAGATCGGCTCAGATCTGGGAGAAGGGGTGTGAGAGCAACTCATCGAATTCCTACGGAAGAATACAGATGTTTTCGCTTGGGCCCCCATGAACATGCGTGGAATTGATGTCGAAGTTAGGGAACATCATCTGGCTGTTGATCCCAAACATCGATCGATGAAAGAAAATATGCACAGTCATACTCCAAAGAGATAGAAGATAATTGCAGAAGAAGTTGACAAGCTCCTCAAGACCGGATTCATCCGAAAAGTCTCCTATCTGAACTGGGTCTCCAACGTGGTTCTTGTTGAGAAGGAAAAAAAAAACTACATAATGTGCATAGACTTCAAAAAGTTGAACACAGCTACCCCCTACCCAGAATTGACCAACTGGTGGATGCAACTTTAGACCATGAGCTTTTCACCTTCATGGATGCCTTCTCCAACTATAACCAAATCCAGATGGCTCCAGAAGATGAGGAGAAAATAACTTTTATTACCGATCATAGTCTTTATTGTTATAGAATTATGTTCTTTTGACTCAAAAATGCAGGAGTGACCTACCAGCGTCAGGTGAATAAGATCTTTAAGGAGCAGATCGGCCACAGTATGGAGGTTTATATAGACAATATGCTTGTTAAGAGCCAATCTTTGACAAATCATATACCCAACCTCGAGGAGACCTTCAACAGCCTTCGAAGATATAAGATAAAGTTGAACCCAACCAAGTGCACCTTTGGAGTAATCTTAGAAAAGTTTCTGGATTTCATGGTATCGAGGTACGGAATCGAGGTAAATCCAAAAAAAATTTGGACCATTCAAGAGATGACTACCCCAAAATCAATAAAAGAAGTCCAACGCCTAACAGAAAAGATGGCAGCCCTAAACCACTTCATCTCGAGGTCGGTCGAGCGATGCAAACCCTTTTTTTGAGTCCTCAAACAATCGAAGAACTTCTGTTGGACTGCCAAATGTCAATAGGTATTTGAAGAACTCAATAATTATCTCAGCTCGCCTCCTTTGTTGGCAAAATCTGAACCTGGAGAAGAACTATTTTTGTATCTGGCAGTCTTTCCAATGGCCCTTATGGTAGTTCTAGTGAAAAAAAAGGTGAAAGTGCAGCGACCGATCTACTACATAAGCCAAGTCTTGAGGAATACCAAAATCAGGTATACTAAGTTAGAAAAACTAACTTATGCTCTACTGATCACAGTCCAGAGACTCTGATCTTACTTTAGAAAAACTAACTTATGCTCTACTGATCGCGGCCTAGAGACTCCGATCTTACTTTCAAGGGCACGCCGTAATCCTCCTTACTAATAAGCCAATCAAGGCAGTTCTCCATTGAACAAAGGCCTCCAGAAGAATCACAAAATGGGTAATTAAACTTACAGAATTCGACATCAACTTTCAGCCTCAACCGTCAATCAAAGCTCAAATATTGATAGATTTCATAGTGGAATGTACCATCCCAGACAAGACTAAATGAATAAAATGAAACCACCATCCCATGGTTACAGCCGAGCTCCCATGCAGAAAGTGCCGACCTTCTAGAAGGCTTCTAGGCCCTATATGTGGATGGCTTATCTAATGCTTCGGGTGTAGGTGCTGGGTTGATCTTGGTAAACCCCAAAGGAGTCATTGTCGAATATGCGCTATGCTTCAAATTTCCTGCAACAAATAATAAGGCCGAATATGAAGCTCTGATTGCAGGATTAAGGATAACCAAAGAGTTGAAAGTGAATTGACTCCAAGCTTACAGTGATTTTCAATTGATGGTCAGATAAGTTAGTGGTAATTATGAAGCTCGAAAGAAAGGCATGATAAAATATCTCGAGAAAGTAAAGAACTTGACTCCAGCCTTTGATAGTTTTAACATTCAATAGATTCCAAGCGCAAAAAATATCAGAGCCAACCTTCTCTTTAAGCTAGCGAAACTTGCACCAAATGAATTACCAAAAGAAGTCTTCTTTGAAGTTTTGAAATGCCCAAGTTTGGAGGAGTCACGATCTATGATGCAGATCAACCATGAACCCTGCTAGATCGATACGCTAATTACTTATCTCAAGGATGGAACTCTTCCTTATGATCTAAAAAGAAGCTCAAAAACTAAGAAATCAGGCCTCCCGATATGTTCTATATGAAAATAAGCTGTATAAAAGATCTACTCTTTACTACTATTGAGATGTCTCCAGCCTTCTGAGATTGATTTTGCATTATAAAAGGTATATAAAGAAATCTACAAAAGTCATATAGGGGACAGATCTTTATCTCATAGACTACTTCATCAAGGCTACTATTAGTCGATAATGTATCATGATTCAATAGAATATGTCAAAAAATATGATCGATGTCAAAGAAATGCTAATATTCAGAGATAGCCAACTTCTGAGCTTGCCCCCCTGAGTGCCTCATGGTTGTTTGCACAATGGAGAATGGACATACTTGAGCCCTTTTCGATGGCATCCGGATAGCAAAAATTTTTTCTAGTAGCAATCGATTACTTCACGAAGTGGATCGAGGTTGGGCCTCTAGTAAAGATCACCAAAGCCAAAATACAGGACTTCGTTTGGAAGTTAATTATTTGTAGGTTCGATTTGCCTCGGACTCTCATAACAGATAATGGGCGATAGTTTGCTAGAGCAAAATTTGTTGAGTTTAGTGAAGATTTGAGCATATCTCATAATTTTACATCAGTAGTTCATCCACAGGCAAACAGCGAGTTGAGGTAACCAATAGAATCCTACTGTAAGGTATCAAAGCAAGGCTTAAGAGAGTAAAAGAGACTTGGGTAGATGAACTCTACCATGTACTTTGGGCTTATTAAACTACTCAAAGACTGTCAACTGGAGAGACTCCATTCACCTTAGCCTTCGGAATAGAAGTAGTTATCCCGATAGAGCTCAAACTTTCATCAGCATGAGTTATGGCATTCAATGAGCAGCGAAACTCATAGGATCTTAGGGTTAACCTCGACTTGTTGGAAAAAAAAGAAAAGAAGCTCAAGTTCGGATGGCAACCTACAAGCAGAAAGTAGCCCACCACTACAACTCCAAGGTCAGAGGCAAAATATTCAAAATAAGAAACTTGGTACTCCAGCATGTGGCTGTATCACAACCACAAAACCAAGAAAAGCTCGCACCAAATTGGGAAGGCTCATATGAAGTTAAGGAGGTCATCCGACCTAAAACTTATTACTTGAAGGAGCTCGAAGGGGCAACACTCCTGCGACCCTTGAATTTGGAGAACTTGCGAATGTATTACCAATAATCTTACCTTAATAAAATTTTTTCATCTCAATATCTTTATCCTTTGGTGCAAAATTATATAATGATAGAAAATAGCTTAACCAAACTTCGTTCCTGAATAAAGATGAAGACCTTCGATCATATAAGATAGGAGGAGGAGAGAGGCCCTCTTAATGGCCCTTTTGTATCCCTACTATCCTATTAGGAATAGGAGGAGAACCTCATCCTAATATGAGCAAAATAAAGACCTTCAATCGTGTAAGATAGGAGGAGGGGAGAAGGAGAGAAGCCCTTTCAATGGCCCTTTTGCGCTCCTATTGTCCTATTAGGAATAGGAGGAGAACCTTATCCTAACATGAGTAAAACAAAGACCTCTAATCATATAAGATAAGAGGAAGAGAGAGGCCCTTTCAACAATCCTTTTACACCCCTACTGTCCTATTAGGAACAAGAGGAGAATCTCATCCTAACATGAGCAAAATGAAGACCTCCGATCGTGTAAGACAGGAGGAGAAGAGAGGTCCTTCCAATGGTCCTTTTGCATTCCTACTGTCCTATTAGGAATAAGAGGATAACCTCATCCTAATATGAGCAAGATAAAGACCTCTGGTTGCTTAAGATAAGAGAAGGGGAGAGACCCCTACGACAGTCCTTTGGGTGCCCCTACTAACCATGTCAGGAATAGAATGAGAACCTCATCCTGATACAAATGAAGATCTCTGATTACTTAAGATGGGAGGAAGACCTCATCCTAATAAAGAGATAAAGAAAAATCAATCCTATTAGGAACATGAGAAAGACCTCATCCTGATAGGGGGAGAGGGACAAAGCCAACTATGTCAAAAATAGGAGGAGAACCTCATCCTAACATAGATGAAGACCTCCGACAAGAAAAGAACACCTATCAATGATTATTTCAGTAAAAGATGAGGCAAAAAAATAGCAAAAATAACAGACGACAAATCCATGCAAGACAAAGAAATAATTGAGGAAAACTTCATTTTATTAAAAATTAGAGTCTGTTACAAAGGTCCACAAGACCTTGTACAAAAAAAAAAGAGAAGAGAGAAAGAAAAATAAACAAAGTCCTAAGAGGGCTTGGAATCCTCAGACTTTGGGCTACTGATCCCTACCATCGTCAAAAAGATTGCTTCAAACTGATGATTTCTTCTTCAAGTTCTCTCCTTTTCAATAGACTCTATAAATAATCTATCGGCCCATTGAAAATTATCCTTGGACTCCCGTAGCTGCCTTCTTAGGACCTCTGACTTGGCCTCCGCATCCTTAACGGCTTGATGCTTATATGTCATTTGGATCTTTAGCTGTTGAAGGTCGGCCTTATCCTTCACATACGATGCTAAAAGATCACTGAAGGATTTTTTTAAAGAAGCAAGTTGCTCTCACTCTCTGCTAACACTAACCTGCTAGCTATTGGCTAACTACCTTCGAAGATGGGTCACTTCATCTCTAGCTGCCTTAAGCTCACGCTCAAGCTTAGACATTTTCTCTGTCCAACATACTCTATAATTGTTGTGCCAAGCTTCGGTATTCTAAAGTTATTTTTGGAGTTTCAAAATTTTTTTCAACCAATCCCAATCATACCGCACCTTCTTGGAAGACCATGGCGAGCTTCCTTCCAATAGTAAAATTTTTTCTGTTGCTGCATTAAGCTTAACTTTAAGAGAGCTGGCTTTGGCTGTTAAAGACCAAGTCTTCTCATTGGCGCACTTTTTGGTCTCTTCGAGCTCAACTTTATTTTTTTTTTTTGATATAATCTATAGAATCCTTTTTGTGCACTTGATGTAAGCGAGTAACCGCGATCATTAACTCTGAGCAGCTTTTTCTCGATTTTTGAAGTTCACCTTCAACCTTCTTCAACTTCTTTTTCAATTGATGAACTTTCTTTTTCAAGTTTTTAGCAATGGATCTTAAAGGGATGCTCTCGAATAGCGGCGCAGCTTTGATCGAAAAAGGAGGGTTAGGGCTTTGCTCGTCAGAGGAGTTCTAAATAACAAACACCACAATATGAGTATGAAATTTAATTCATTTTTATTGCATTAACAAAATGTTTGAATACATTGAAAGAAAAAAAGAAAAAGTACAAGTCATCAAAAATTTTCAATCTCGATTGGTACAGTAGCGAACGAGGTTGGTACAGGAGTAGGCTCGAGGATCACGGCTGTAGGCTTAGGAGCTTCAGGTGCAGGCTCGACGATGGGAGAGGCAGCACCAGCATTGGAGGGATCGACTTCTTTGCTAGGTTCGTCCATCAGAAGGTCGAGGTCTACCTCGGGAAAGTTCTTTGCAACCCTCTCCATGCAGATCTCGAATCCCTCCAAGAAAGCTTCATTGGCAAAAGCAATCTTGATATCTTCCATGACTTTGGAAGACTTGAAGGCCTCGACAACATGCTCCTTCTCAGTGCCAATCTTCTCTTCAGCCTTCCTCCTCTTGTCCTCAGAAAGGGTTAGGGCCACCTTCAACCCTGCCGAAGCCTCCTCCTCCCTCTGCAATGCCTCTCGAAGGTACTCGACCTCTATGGCTTGTCTTGGAGGCCACCTTCAAGCTATCAACCTTGGATTGAATCCTCTCAGTCTTCGCTTGAGCCTCCTAAAAAGCTTTAGAAGCCTCAGCTTGGTGAAGATCAGCTGCCCTCGAATGGGCAAATAAGTAATGCCCTAGCTACAGAATAGAAAGAGCTTAAGTCAGAACTTTGAAAGTACATCCTTCATTCAAAAAAGTTTGGAGAAGTTGGTTACCTCTAGATAAGTAGTGAAGGATTCATTGAACCTCTCCATGCTCTCCTTTTGGACCATTCTGTCGACGATGTGTGGGAGAATGCTACCCTACATCAAGAAATGGACGATCTCCCGATCATCCAAGAAATCCTCCTCCTAGCCAGAGCTCTCACCACCAAAGCGCCCGACCTTCCTCCTGACCTTCTTCGCAATGGCATTCTTCTCCTTCTTCTTCCTCTTCCCTGCGACTCCCCCCCACTCAAGAGGTGCAGAGGGAGAAACTTTGCCAGGCATGTCTAGACTCAATGCTGCCATGTCAGACTCTAGGGCAGACACTGTCTGGATCAGCACGATGGGGGTTGGCTCATCAATGCGAACCTTCTTCGATGGTTCTCTGGCAGTGTTGCCCTTCCTCTTGAGGGATTGGATCTCCTTTGTTAGGATGTTTCACTTTTCAAGAGTCATTTTTGTGGTAGAAAAAGTTAAAGTCAAAAAAAAAAAGAAAGCAATGTATAATTGGTAGGTTGTGGGGGACTACCTACCGGATCAAGAGGACTGAGATTAAGGTTAAATAAGGTCTGATCATCTAGAAATTTAGAGATCGAGGGAGCTGGATAGTTCTTTAGTCTGTCAGCTGAATCCCGATCTTCTTTCTCAAGCTCGAGAGCTCGGTGGGCTAAATCCCTTATTTTCCTCCAAGAAGAAAGTCCTAGTTCTAAGAAAGGACACAAAACAAAAAAGAATTTCTTCTTCCAATTATGAATGGAAGAAGGGGCACCCTTAAGCAATCTCTTCTTGTCGAACTGAGGAAGACATACCACCAATCTTTAGCAGTAGGATGATGTTTGAAGATGAAGAAGTTATGGAACAAAAAAATGGTAGGTCAAACATCGGACATAATACATAAATAGAGAAATCCTATAACGAATCTAAGTGAGTTCGATGCCATAGTGGAAAACAAAATGTTCAAGAACTTAAACAGGTCAACTACAAAAGGAGGTATGGATAGTCGGAGTCCTACATAGAGGATTTCAACATACAAGCAAGTTCGGCTTAAAGGAGGAGAGCAGGTTCGATCGCTAGGGCTAGGAAGTTCAAGCTCATATTCAGAAGGAATTTCGAATTGGATCCTGATAAGAGAAAGATCTTCATGTCGATGTCTACAGGAGATGGTATCGAGAATAAATAGAGGTTGGGACACTTCTATAGGTTTGGGGCCCTTATGGGATGGATCCATCAGTGCTAGATGAGCCAAAATCTTGGAACAAGTTGACCAGGATCCTTCGGTGGACATATGGATCAAACTAAGTTGGAAAAACATCCAAAAAATCAAGAAAAATAAGACTCAAGACTTTTCCAAGGAAACCAAATGGATGAAGATGCCAAAAAATATAGGAATAATCAGCAAAAGGGTTCAGGGACTAACTTAAATCAATGGAAAAGAATGGAAAGACGGTGAGCTCGATGAAAATCAAATGGGAGAACCCCTAAGAATCGAGGGAGATGATGGAAAATACTAGCACTCCAGAGCAAGAAGGAGATAAAGACCAGAAGGAAAAGAGAGAAAATTCGGACGAACTAAAATCCTAAAGAAAGAAGATGAGCTTAAATAGCCACAAGAGTCCGAGGCAGTCATGATTGCAGGTCTCCACTAACCAACCTCAGGTCAACATGTGTCTCGTTCATTATGATAGAGGGTTGGCAATGGATAGAACCATAATTATGCTGTACCTTGGGCAGCATTTTAGTGAGAATTTTAAAAATTATCTTTTCGGATCATCTAGTATTTGAGAAGTTTTGACGCCAGCATGATAAATGCCAAAACTTCCTTTCCAACAGGCATGAAGAGCAGAAAAGGACTTTGGCATTCTCATTTCTTTACTTTCTTCCTTCGAATTTCGAACTTGGGAGTAAGTGGGGTTATGTTAGGGATAAAACCTCACTTGTCGAAGTCCAATAAAATGCCAAGTCTTGAGGTGATCTCATCCAAAGATAACAGTTGCGACTGACTTCAACCAGTGAAGAATCCCTGCTTAGTGCTAAGGCTGTAGATCTCCAACTTGGACTTGCAAGCCAACTTTCTCGATTCTGATCGTTAGCTTTTTCAAAAGACTCTAAAATCTATAAGGTGTTGTGGGTTTCACCCAGACGAGCTTGAATAGTGATGACAGCCCTCTAAGTAATTAAGTATTTGGTCCTAGTGCAATATGGCCTGGCTGATCTTGAAGCTGCTTGAACTCCTCCCCAACTAGAACTTTCTCTGATTGATCGATCTTGATCTACAGAGCTACACCCCAGATGAACTTCTGCAATATGCAGTGAATGGTGGGTCTTTGGATTCTTGCACGAAGAACCTTGGATGTGGAAGCAAAAGGACCTCGGCATCAATCCTTAGTTTCGTGAATACCAGTCAATGCATAGACAATCTTGGAGACGTCCAAACCTCTTTTGAACTGCTATTTCCTTCAAGCCGGACTTCTTCCAAACTCCTCCAGTCAGACTCCATCTAGACGATCTCCACTGGTCGCCCCCCTTTCAGATGACCTCTTCTAGTCAGATTTCCTTCCAGATGAACTCCTTCCAGTAGCCGGGCAAGCTCCCTTTGGTCGATCTTCTTTCAGGCACCTGAAAGAACCTTGTCGTCCACATGAATCCGGCTACCAGCTCAGTACAAGCCAACGCACATATGGGCAACCTTAAAAAGAGTCCGAACTTCTCTAAAAATGTTATGACTTAAAGTTCTTCACTGCCAATGCCTGCTCCCTCCAAACTTCAACTATTAAATTGCAACAGACCGATAAGTCTCGACAAAGAACACCGCTCTTGGCTGGCACATCACGATAATGAACACCACCTTTCATGATAAACTCTAAGTGGTCTTGAATGGCCCAGTACCAGATGGTTATGGCTGTCATCATTAGTTTGTTATAGACTCTACCTATAAAAAAGATCCTTCAGATATATTTTTTTCAAAGCTCCCATTCCCCTTTCCATTACTCTACCTCTAAATTTTTTGAGCACTCCATTTCTTTTGGTCAAAAGAGCTGACTTGATCATCAGAGGGTCCTATCGGATGCCACCAACCCCAACTTTAATCAGGACTTCTATTTTGCAGGTTTTCAGTGACGATCTCATCTTCTCTAGCTCTAATCCTATTTCGACGATAATCAAATTCTGCACTAATAAGGACTAATCGATAAATTCTCTCTTTATCGAATCTAAATAGTCCTAAGGACTTCATCATAACAATAGAGTTTGTTAGAAGATGAAAACTTTATGATAAAAAAATATCAAAAATATATTTTATTAATTAATAAATTAATTATAATTATAATATAGCTCAATCATCAATAAGCTAATGATTGGATTTGGGATACATTTTCCAACACTCTAATCAGGAGCAGGGCTCTCTGGATGATTGGGAGGTCATCCAGCCTTTGATGGAGGGATGCATCCTTCCACATATTTTTGAGAAGATGATTCGCACGGATGATGATGAAAGGATTAGGGAGCCTTTTGTAGCCTTCCTCGAGGTAATTAACTTCTTCCTTGTGCCAAGTTGAATACCAATGAATCTTAAAGTCATAATTTATATCTTGTTATTTACAGCTGGGGCATTATTTATATGTCCACACAGAAGCAACAAATCTTCGCAAGGTTGAGGCTTCGAAAGCTATTCAAGAAGCCCAAGTAGAGGTTGAGCATCTGAGGGAAGCATACTCAGCCGAAGTTAAACACCTCCAAAAAGAACTTCAAAAGAAGAAGCAAAAATTGGCAGAATTGAAGGTTGCCTTAACTTTGGAAGAGAATAATTGAAAAAAGGCTGAGGAGGAGGTTGGTGCAGAGAAGGAGCGGGCCATCGAGGCCTTCAAGTCTTTTAAAGCAATGGAGGATATCAAGATAGCCTTTGCCCAAGAGGCCTTCCTCAAAGGATTCGAGGTCAGCTAGGGGAGGATGGTTGAAAGATTTTTCAAGCTTAACCTCAGTTTCCTGATGGGGGAGTCCTTCGATGATGAAGCTGGGCCTTCTAATGCCGCCATCGATTTACCTTCCATCGAGCTTTCCACCGTGACTTCCGAGCCTACCCAAGAGCCTAAGGCTACTGAAGCTACGCCGAGCTCATCCACTATTCCTCCTCCAAAGGTTGGAGGCTTTTCATAGTTGTACTCTCTCTTTTTTTATCCATTCCTATATTTAGAACATTTTTAGTAATGAAAATGAACATTTTTACCATACCACTGTGTCATGATATTTTCGTGTATTAACACAGTCTCCTATCGAGATCGAACCTCTACCTCAGGGGATTCCCTTGAAGGCCGTTAATAAAGAATTAAGAAAAAAAGTTTACCATCTTAACAAAAAACTAAAGAAAGTTGAGGATGAGCTTCAAAAATTAAAAAAAAATTATACTGAGGCTGCTGTTGAAATAAATCATCTTCGCTAATCCTTCAAACAGTTTTTCAAAGAATATACTACCAAGAAAAATCATCTAAGCGAAGAACTTTTAGAAACTAAGAAGCACGCTAGCGAAAAATCCTAGATCCTAACAGTTAAGATTTGTTCTCTTAAGATCAAACTTCATGAAGCAAAAGAGAAGATCGGCCAACTGAAGAGGGATTCAGCCTGGGCCCAAAGTAAGGAAGAGCATAGATGGGATTGGTCCAAAAAATTCTCCGACCTTTAGAAATAACTACGTGATGCTGAGATTGCATATGATACTTATCGAATCGATTGGTATGGACAGATTGAAGATCTGAAAAAGAAGCTTAATACGACTAACACTGAGGTATCCTAGCTTTGAAAGCAGTTGGCAGATAGAGCTCAGATTGGTCCAAAAGAAGATCCAGAGGAGGTCGCTTCTTTGAGAAGGATCATAGGAGATCTTTCGATGATGTACGAGAAGACCAAGGCTAAACTTTTGCAACTCAAAATCTAGACAACTTATAATGAGAATGCAGTAAAGGATGCCAAAGCCAAATCTATGGTTCTGAGAAAAAAACTGAGAGAAATAGAAGTAGATCTCTAGATAGCCAATAAATTACTTGGTGAGAGTCTAGCAGTGAGGAGAGATCTAGAAGAAAAGGTTAACGATCTAAAGCATGATCTTGTATTAGCTGGGGTCGACAGCCCGAAGTCTGATTCTAAGTAGGACTTCGGTTTTCCTATCTTCTTTCTTTCTTTCTTTCTTTTTTTGTAACCAGTCTCGGGATCCTATGTAATGAAACTTGAATTTTAGTGAAATAATACCTTTCATTTACATTCCTATATTTCATTTTGGTCTGATGCCTGCTAATTTTCTTTACTTTTGTTATCATATTTTGTTGGTGTAAAATCTGATTATCATCGGAGAAGTGCTGAAGTTGGAGAAGATGAAGTCGCCGTCAGTGACCTACAAAATAAGTCTCATCCAGAGTCTGGGGGGTGGCTCCGACAAGATCCTTCAACGATCAAGTCAGCTTTTTCGGCCAACAAAAATGAAGTACTCAGTAGAAAAAGTTGTAGAGTATCGAGAGAGAGGAGAAAAACTTGGAGAAAATGTATCTGGAGGGTCCCTTCTATAGCCCAGAGCCTATAACAAACTGATAGTGACAGCCACAACCGCTTGGTAGTGGATCGTTCAAAGCTAGTGGGGTTTGTTATGGAGAGTAGCATATGTTGTCATGACGTACAAATCCATTAAGATTTAATAGTTGAAGTTTGGAGGAGTAGACATCGATTGGTGATGACCTTTGAGCTATATCAATTCTAGAGGAGTTCAGACTCTTCTAAAGTAGTTTGTATGTAGGTTGGTTCATGCCATGTATGGGATCGAATTCATGTAGGTGAGGAGACCTTTATGGGCGATTACTGGAGGTTTGGCCAGAAGGGATTCAAAAGCTTTATGACCTAAGAAATCTTGAAAGAAGTCTACCAGAGATGTCTGAGAGCGGATCCACCGAGAAAATTAGAAAGTAGGTCTGCTGGAGAGATCTGTGTGCAGCTCTACTGGAGAAGAAATTTGAAGAAAAATTTGCCTAATGGAGGAACCCAACTGCTGGAGGAGTCCGAAAGGAGTTTGACTACTGGAGGAGTCCGGAAGGAGTTCGACTATTGGATGGAGTCACGCAGGTTACTGAAAGGAGATTGACCGAATAGGATGCGTAGGAGCTGAAGACTTAACCGATTCTCTAGGGTAGAAGTATTGACTATTCAAGTTTGTCTGGAGAAGAAATCCGTAATGTCCTATCAAATCCAAAATTGATCTTTTCAACCAGTCGGATTATCTGATTGTAATGTTGGAGGTCGGCCATCTCAGAATGATTCAGAGGTCGAATACACCCATGGATTGAGGTTTAGTTATTATAGCTGCAACCGAATGGAACTGATCAAGAGTCAGAGTCTTAACCAAACTTTGGTAGGTGCGGATTTATCCCTAATACTAGTCCCCCTACTTTCAAGTTCGAAGTTCGAAGGATGGGAGTAAAATGGAGACTGTCAAAGTTCGAAGAATTTTTTAATCTTGTTGGATTTTCTGCATCTGGGTTGGATGGGGAGTTTTGGCTTTTACCGGGCTGGAGTCAAAGCTTCGTAAATACACGATGACCTGAGGAGATATTTTTTGAATTTCTTGCTAGAAGCCAGCTTGAAGTACAAAGCTATTAAGGATCTGTCCGTTGGAAGCTTTCTTCCATGATGAGTAGGACACGCGTCGATTCGAGATCAATTGGAGAAAATCCATAATCATAACTGTCTTGAAATTCTAGGGGCTATTTAAACCCATCCTCCTCCTCCGAGCCTTTACTTCTTCTGAAATCTTCATCTCCTTCTTCCGATTTTCTTCTCCATCCCGAGCGAGAGTTCAAGATTCTTCCTCCATTTTCTTTGGTTCCAAGCGCCTCATTCGATTTTCGTTGTGTTCATCATCTCCTTATTCTCTCCAGCCAATTTAGGTTAGCCCTTCGATACCTTTTTGGATTATTTCTGCACTCTTTGCTTTTTTGCTCTTTCTATTTTTGTTGAAGTTTAAACACTTTATTTTTTCTTATTTTTTAGGCGACTCGTTGATTTTTCTTTGATCCAAATGTCTAGCGAGGGATCCTGGTCAACTTATTCTAGGAGCCAGCCCCTTTAGTCTTGGTGAATCTGCCTCTTGAGGAGGCTGAACCCTTGGAGTCGGCCCATCATTTTGTGCCTGCAACCATTTCCTATGGACTTCAGTCCGACGACCTTTTCCTAATCAGAATTCAGTTCAAAATTTCTTCTAAATACGAGCTCAAACTTTCAGGACCTGATGATCGAGTTTGCTCACCTTCTGTCGGCCAAACCTGTCTGTATGTCAAAACCCTTCGGGCCAGGCTTAGGTTTTCCTTGTCTCCTTTTGTAGTTAACAAATTTTTTAATATTTCTCTTACTACTATGGCACCAAATTTTTTTAGATTCATCATAGGGTTTCTCTCTCTTTGCATCATGGTAGGCGTTTGACCTACCATTTCCTTATTCCATAATTTCTTCACCTTCAAACACCATCCAACTACCAAGGACTGGTGGTATGTATTCCCATAATTCGTCAAGAAGTGATTGCTTAAGGGTGCTCCTTCCTCCATTCACGACTAGAAGGAGAGATTCTTTTTCGTCTCCCATCTCTTCTTAGAGTTAGGACTTCCTCCATAGGGCAAGATAAGGGAATCGGTCCACCAAGCCCCTGGGTTAGAAAGCAAGGATCGGAGTTCGGCTGATAAGTTGAAGTTCTTTAATACTCCATCGATCCCCAAACTTCTGAACGAGCAGACCTTGTTCAACTTTGGTCTTAGTTCTCTTTGTTAGATATATGTGCCCTAGAAGCCAGAATTGGCTGACACTTGTAATACACTTCTAGGGGCAAAATTGTAATTTTGACTAAAATCAATAAATGGGTTATTTTCTATCACATATGTGTATTTAGTGTCTGTGATACATCCTTTGAGTTAATGGTAATGATAATTCATATTTTCAAGAGTTAAAAATTTAAGACATGAATAATCATTATTAACTCATAAATTGCTCCTGACCATAGGATCATCACGAGGATGGTGATTGATCCAGAAGGTTGGTGTACAATCGCTTCTCTTTAGTAGATGAGTCTTAAGTCTATGGTGTGGAGACACCGGAGCGAGAGTACAGGTACTCGTTAGAGAACGAGGGCACTGAGCGTGACCACCTCGAGTAGTCATTAGGGAGTCTACCTTCTCGTCAATGACTGACTCGATGCTGCAGTAGTGTGTCTGGTTCTTTGACCTGAGATGCATCGGCAGTTCACCTTGAGGGTGTTATAGTTTGACTACACCATTACTCGGTCTCCTAGCCATATGGAACCCTGAGGTGTATGTTGGCTATAGCATGTTCATTGTAGGAACTGGATTGCATCAAGATGGAATCTATCTACCTCGGTGGTAGAGGAGTAGCCCTATGATGATCATGAGAATCAAGTCCAGAAATCCATGGCCATGGTAGAGTGAAATAATAGAAAGAGTTTCTATTTAGATTTTCACATTGGACTCGAATCGAATGATTACATCATATGACAGAGACTAGGGTTTGACGAGTTCACCTTAACCCTAATCTGATCGGGGCTCAAGATAGAAGAACTGAATCACACAGGTAGCTGCACCAAGAGGTTCGCATTCAGCTCTGATGGGTTGCCACCATATACTGCTAGGTGTCACTGGTGGATTTTGGGAGCAATTAGAATGATTTAGATGATCGATCATTCTAGCTGTTCGAATCAGAAGAGTTCTGATCCATCGAAAGGAGTTTCGATGATGTCGATGATAGAGATCATGACATATCCCATTACCATACAGAACTGAACCTAACTGGGTCACACAAACAAGGGTTTGAATCTGGTGATCATCAATTGAACTGATCTAGTTCAATTGATCTGAATGAGATTCAATTAGGTTCAAGGAAATCGTGCTAGCACTCGATTGAACCTAACGTTCTTCTTTTGCTATCATAAATAAGTTGTCCTGTCTGAGCCAAAGGAGTTTGTGCTCAAACAGAGGCCTTCATATGGTCTGACAGGAGGTTGTCCAAGTCAGAAAAGGTTGTCTTATTTGTAAGACACTTACCTGCCATTTTTGGTCACCTGCCATTTCTTGTTCTTTGACTTTGGTCAAAAGTCTACCTTTGACTGGTCAAACGTTGACCATTGACACTTTGACTTTTGACCACATGTCATGCACCTATTGGAGAGCTGGTGGGGGCCTGTCCCCCTGCCAGAACCTGGCAAGGAGAAGGGCGCACGCCACCCTAGGCGTGTGCCCAAGTTGGAGGCGCCTAGGAGTCCTTGTTGGACAAGGACTCCATCTCCTTTTTGGATTCCAATTAGAGTTCTTCTAAGAACCAACTTTGACTGGTCTTAGGCACCCTCTAAGGAGGAATCCAGGGGTCTCTATTCCCACCAATCAGATTTAGATCTGATTTCACAAAGGGTTGTGATTGGTTGGGAGGAAGAGGAGTTGGATCACGCTTAGTCTATAAATAAGACCCTGCGCCCAACTCAGATTCTAATGCAATTCAATTGAGAAACCCCACGCCCCAAGGCTGCCTCTCCCCTCCTTCTCCATGCCATAGTCTCTTCTCCCCTTGCTCTCCACGTCCAAAAGGAGTTTTGGACCTTGGTTGGTGCGATTCAGATCAAAGAAAGGCGATCAAAATAAGAAGGCTGCGCTGCTGCAAAGGACGACTGCTCATCTTCAAAAGAGTTTTGAAGATCCTCCAGATCAGATCCAGATCTAATTTTTGGAGGTGTGATAGAGAAGAAGAGGATCTCCAGATCCAACCCGAGTGGATACCGGTAGAGGCCAGGCGCTTGCGTGGCTAAGATCCAGAACCTTCCGCTGCAAACAGGATCATCAACAGGGTAATAGGATTACCCAGATCAGGTAAATTAAATTTGATTTAATTTATCTTTTAATTTTATTTTATTAAAATAATAAGAATCAGATCTAAAACATATCAAGATCTGATTGGGATCAAGAGAAAAATTTTTGAAATATATCTCTTGATCTGATCAGATCTGAACGAACCTGGACCGGGAAATCAGGATTTCCCTTCAACTGGTATCAGAGCCATGGTTCTAAATTATTTAGATCTAATTTTAAATTTATTTTAATTAGAAAATAATTGATTTTAGATGTCACATGAGATGTGATCAGATCTGAAATCAGAAAAAATTAAAATTAAATAATTTGGATCTAAGATTAGAAGATATGCATGACTAGTTCTAGAATAGAATAGTTCTATAGAATAGTTCTTGCATGTTTTTGATTTAATCTGATTAAATCATATTTTAGATCTTTTTATTTACTATTTTTTGATATTATAAGTGTTATAATAACATCTAAAAAATAGCAAATAAAAATTATTTAATTTTTGAATATCATATGAGATATGATTGATGCATGTCTAGACTAGTTGTAGAATAGTTCTACATAATTGTCTAGATTAGAATTTATTTTGATTAGATCAATTTAAATCTAATTTTTTAGATTATTATGAGATAATTTAGATCTGAAAATATGCATGATTATGATACATGAGATGTATGCAAAATATGCCATGATTAGATCTACTTTATATATGAGATATATGATATAGATCTGATATTGTTTTGTAGTATTGAATGTTCCTGATTAAGGCGTTCCTCTTGGCCGTCCGGTCATAAGAACGAAGAAGGGTTTAAAGGCCCTCTCTTCCCATTCGATGGGGTGTTCTTATGATGTGTAGGGGTGCTGCGTGTTCGTCCTTAATCAGAAACCCAAAACTTACTTTCTGCAAAACCCTAGATCCTGAAACCCTAGGATTTATTGTGCATATTTTGTTTATGAACCCTACTTAATTAAGAATTAAGTTTATGGAATATTAATTAGGTCTAAAATTGAGAATTTCAGATCTAAGACATATTCATAATACTGGGTTCGGGCTTGGGTAGCTCAATTAGGTCTAAGCGGTTGATCAAACCGAATCAAGAGTTGGTTAGATGGGATCAACAATGCTTAAATTGACCAGCCTAATAGGATTAAGTCTGGGTCAAGATCGAGTCACGATCAAGCAAGACCTAATTAGGCTCAGAGGTTAGAGTCTGGATTGTAGGCTAACCCAATTGGTTCTGACTCAACAATTTGGTGTCTAAGGTAAGTTTGGCACAGACGACCGACTGGTTTTTAATTGGAAGCTACTCGACCTGAATGCGTTCTTGTACGAGTTAATGGCATATTCCTTCCACCGGTCTCACTTACCTGGCCATATCTGTTGACACAGTTCTGATCTGAGGTGGTCAATAATCCGAGCTAACCCATGCCACTAGGTTAGTCATAATTGTTATGACTAAGACAAGTCTAGTTTAATGAGACCTGAATCAATTCTCCCTAAGAAAAGATTAAGTCTGAGGTCTTCCACCATTGTAGATGTGCGGGCCCTTCCCGGGGTTGATTGTTCTCGGCTGGATACAGTGGCTCAGTTGCACCGGGAAGATGCAACCATGTCTATTAGGCATTGGATGCTATGGGCTGGAGGATGAGTTGGGCTCAATATTTCGGATACGGTGAGAGACTCAATTAGGAACCCAGTCTATGCAAATGGTGGGTCTGACTTAACTAAGGAGTGGATCAATATTCCGGATACGGTGAGATTCATGAATTAGAGACCAAGTTTGGGTGCACCATGATTAGAGAATCATTGAACAAGAGTTGTTCACTCATTGGCTAACCCATCACCAATAACTGTTAGGTGAGGTGATGAGTCAGTTGGTGAGACCGCACCACCCACTAGAAATCATTAATCGTGGAGATTTTCGCATCTCTACAGAGGGAGTGTAGGGATCCGAGAAAATAGTGGGAGCTAATTTGTTTAAAAATAAAATCCCTAAACAAATTGGTCAAGTCAAAATTACAGTATCTAACTAGAATCTTTGACTCTCTACAGGAAAATGTCTGCGTCCAACCCATTGGCACGTATCCTGGACACACATAGACTGACTGGACCCAATTATAAAGATTGGCTCAGGAACTACAAAATTATTTTGGGTTCCGAGAAGTTAACCCATGTTTTGGACCAGGACCCTCCCACCTTACCAGCCCGTCCATCTGTTGAACAGAGAGCGTCTCTGGAAAAATGGATTGACGAAGATAATAAGGCCAGATATTACATGTTGGGCTCGATGTCTGATGAGCTCCAGCGCCAACATGAGGATATCGGGACTGCTCGCCAAATGTTGGCTCACCTGCAGGAGATGTTTGGTGAACAGAGTCGCGCAGCCAAATATCAAGTCACGAAATGACTTTTTAAGGCTAAGATGCGTGATGGGCAGTCAGTCCAAGATCACTGTCTGACAATGATCAAGGACATGGAAGAGCTTGAGAAGCTCGGTGTGAAGTTGGACTTGGACCTGCAGAACGATATTATTCTGCAATCCTTGACTGATGCATATGGGCAATTCATCATGAATTACCACATGCATAAACTTCAGAAATTCCTTGGCCGAGTTAATGAATATGCTGGTTACCGCTGAGCTTTCTATGAAAGGTTCTAAAGGCTCAGTTCTTGCTATGGAACGGACTTCTTCCAAAAGAAAGTCTTATGGAAAGAAAAAGAAGTCTGTGAAAAAGCAAAAGGTGGAAGGATCAAAGAAGAAGAAGGCAGAATCCGAAGAAAAAGGCCGATGGCAAAGGAAAGTGTTTCCATTGCAACAGCGACGGCCATTGGAAGCGGAACTGCCCTACTTACCTGGCCACCCTGAAGAACAAGAAGGAAGGTCCTTCTGGAGGTATGCTCGTTATTGAGTCTAACCTTACGGTTTCTTCTGCATCCAGTTGGGTGCTTGACTCTGGTTCTAGTGCTCATCTGTGCACTTCTATGCAGGGTCTTGAGGATAGCAGGAGGCTGAGGGATGGAGACATGATCCTACGCGTCGGTAATGGAGCAAGAGTTGCTGCAGTAGCCGTGGGAACATACCCTCTTCGATTACCATCTGGTTTAGACTTAGTTTTGAAAGACTGTTATTTTGTGCCTGCAGCTAGCAGGAATTTGATTTCTGTTTCATGCTTAGCACAAGAAGGTTATGTGATCACCTTCTTTAAGGACCATTGTAACATTCTTTATGAAAGAAATAAAATTGCAAATGGTTTCCTTATTAATGGTCTTTATCAGCTACATATTGATGTACCTGTTCTAACTATCGAGCAAAACGTGAATGCCAAACGACCTAGGGATAGTCCAAACGACAGATATCTATGGCACCTGAGATTAGGTCATATAGCAGAAGATAGGATCAACAAATTGGAGAAAAATGGGCTATTGAGTCCATTGACTTCCGAGTCATATCCAACTTGTGAATCCTTGTCTTCAAGGCAAAATGACTAAACTCCCTTTTGTTGGACATGGGGAGAGGGCCACAGATCTCCTTGCCCTAGTACATACTGATGTGTGCGGCCCATTTGATGTGCCGGCTAGAGGCAATTTTGTCTACTTCATTACCTTTACCGATGATCTGTCTAGGTATGGGTATGTGTATCTTATGAGACACAAGTCTGAAGCTTTTGAAAAGTTCAAAGAATTCAGACATGAAGTAGAAAAACAAACTGAAAAACCCATTAAGGTTCTTCGATCAGATCGAGGAGGTGAATACCTTAGCCGGGAATTCCTAGACTATCTCAAGGATAAATGGCATAGTCTCTCAATGGACTCCACCAGGAACACCTCAACTCAACGGGGTTTCAGAACGGAGAAATCGGACTCTATTGGATATGGTTCGATCCATGATGAGCTTCACAGACCTCCCTGATTTTCTTTGGGGACACTCATTGTTAACTTCAATCTATCTACTGAATAGGGTTCCCTCTAAAACCGTTCCTACCACACCGTATGAGATATGGCACGGTAAGAAACCAAGTCTGAGTCATCTCAGAATTTGGGGTTGTCCGGCTCATGTCAAAAGACAACAAGCGGACAAGTTAGAGTTTAGGTCCTTTAGAGCTCGATTCATAGGATATCCTAAAGAGTCATTAGGATACTATTTCTACATTCCAGAAGACCACAATGTGATTGTGAGTCGACATGCCATCTTTCTTGAAAAATAGTTTATTCAAGATAGCGGCATTGGAAAATAGATCAAGCTTGATGAGAAAGTCTCACAAGCAGAACGAGCTAAGGACCAAGTGGAACCAAATCAGGTTGAGCCAATAAGAACACTACCTCCTCCACCTCGTAGATCGGAAAGAGTTTCCCGTCCCCCTGAAAGATACTTAGGTATTATTTCAGAGGATGTAGAGGAAATGTTCCTCGTAGGTAATGGTGCTCATGGTGATGATCCCAAAACCTACAACGAGGCGATATCAGATATCGACTCCGAGAAATGGCTAGAGGCAATGCAGTCAGAAATTGACTCGATGCACTCAAACCAAGTCTGGACCTTGGTAGATCCACCAGAAGGTATAGTACCTATTGGGTGTAAATGGATCTTCAAGAGAAAGATTGGTGCAGATGGGAATGTGGAGACATTCAAGGCTAGACTTGGTGGCAAAAGGTTATAGTCAACGCGAAGGCATTGACTATCAGGATACCTTTTCCCCAGTAGCTATGCTAAAATCCATCCGCACATTGCTTGCTGTTGCAGCCTATTTCGATTATGAAATATGGCAAATGGACGTGAAAACGGCATTCCTAAATGGATATCTTGAGGAAGATATCTATATGGAACAGCCGCTAGGTTTCACATCCAGTGATACTGATCACAAGGTTTGCAAGCTGCAAAGGTCCATATATGGACTTAAGCAAGCATCTCGGAGCTGGAACACTCGTTTCAATGATGTGATCAAAAAGTTTGGTTTCATCAAAAATGAAGAGGAACCATGTGTTTTCAAAAGGGTCAGTGGGAGCGCTGTTGTCTTCCTCGTATTGTACGTGGATGACATCCTCCTTATTGGGAATGATATTCCCATGTTGACATCAGTCAAGATGTGGTTGTCCAAGGAATTCTCCATGAAAGACCTAGGTGAAGCATCCTTTATTCTAGGAATTAAGGTCTATAGGGATAGACCGAATAGGATGCTAGGACTTTCACAGAAGATGTACATAGAGAAAGTACTAAAGAGGTTTAGTATGGAAAACTCTAAGAGGGGATTAATACCCTTCAGACATGGTATTCATCTTTCCAAGAAGATGTGCCCCAGCACACCTGAGGAAATAGAACGCATGAGCAAGATCCCTTATGCTTCTGCAATAGGGAGCCTCATGTATGCCATGCTATGTACACGACCTGATATAGCCCATGCTGTGAGTGTCACAAGCAGATATCAGTCAAATCCAGGTGAAGAACACTGGACTTCTGTGAAATGTATCCTTAAGTACTTGAGAAGAACTAAGGATATGATGTTGGTCTTTGGTAACGGAGAACTCCAAGTCCAGGGATACACAGACTCGGACTTTCATGTCCGATATAGATGATCGAAAGTCGACATCTGGGAGTCTGTTTGTGTGCAATGGTGGAGCTGTCAGCTGGAAGAGTTCCAAGCAAACTGGTGATAGCAGATTCCACCATGGAAGCAGAATATATCGCTGCATCAGAAGGCTGCGAAGGAAGCATTCTGGTACAAGAAGTTTGCTGCAGAAATTGGAGTAATGCCATCAGATGCCATTCCTCTATACTGCGACAACAATGGCGCCATAGCCCTTGCTAAGGAGCCGAGGTCTCACCAGAAATCCAAGCATATTGAGCGGCGATACCACCTCATCCGCGATTACCTCGAGAAGGGTTATGTCGAGGTCAAGAGAGTCAACTCCGCAGATAATGTGGCAGACCCACTTACAAAGCCGTTGGGCCAGCAGAAGATCGAAGCCCACCTTGAGAAGATGGGACTTAGACTTGTAGCCAATTGGCTTTAGGACAAGTGGGAGATTGTTAGATATATGTGCCCTAGAAGCCAGAATTGGCTGACACTTGTAATACACTTCTAGGGGCAAAATTATAATTTTGACTAAAATCAATAAATGGGTTATTTTCTATCACATATGTGTATTTAGTGTCTGTGATACATCCTTTGAGTTAATGGTAATGATAATTCATATTTTCAAGAGTTGAAAATTTAAGACATGAATAATCATTATTAACTCATAAATTGCTCCCGACCATAGGATCATCACGAGGATGGTGATTGATCCGGAAGGTTGGTGTACAATCGCTTCTCTTTAGTAGATGAGTCTTGAGTCTACGGTGTGGAGACACCGGAGCGAGAGTACAGGTACTCGTTAGAGAACGAGGGCACTGAGCGTGACCACCTCGAGTAGTCATTAGGGAGTCTACCTTCTCGTCAATGACTGACTCGATGCTGCAGTAGTGTGTCTGGTTCTTTGACCTGAGATGCATCGGCAGTTCACCTTGAGGGTGTTATAGTTTGACTACACCATTACTCGGTCTCCTAGCCATATGGAACCCTGAGGTGTATGTTGGCTATAGCATGTTCATTGTAGGAACTGGATTGCATCAAGATGGAATCTATCTACCTCGGTGGTAGAGGAGCAGCCCTATGATGATCATGAGAATCAAGTCCAGAAATCCCATGGCCATGGCAGAGTGAAATAATAGAAAGAGTTTCTATTTAGATTTTCACATTGGACTCGAATCGAATGATTACATCATATGACAGAGACTAGGGTTTGACGAGTTCACCTTAACCCTAATCTGATCGGGGCTCAAGATAGAAGAACTTAATCACACAGGTAGCTGCACCAAGAGGTTCGCATTCAGCTCTGATGGGTTGCCACCATATACTGCTAGGTGTCACTGGTGGATTTTGGGAGCAATTAGAATGATTTAGATGATCGATCATTCTAGCTGTTCGAATCAGAAGAGTTCTGATCCATCGAAAGGAGTTTCGATGATGTCGATGATAGAGATCATGACATATCCCATTACCATACAGAACTGAACCTAACTGGGTCACACAAACAAGGGTTTGAATCTGGTGATCATCAATTGAACTGATCTAGTTCAATTGATCTGAATGAGATTCAATTAGGTTCAAGAAAATCGTGCTAGCACTCGATTGAACCTAACGTTCTTCTTTTGCTATCATAAATAAGTTGTCCTGATCTGAGCCAAAGGAGTTTGTGCTCAAATCAGAGGCCTTCATATGGTCTGACTGGAGGTTGTCCAAGTCAGAAAAGGTTGTCTTATTTGTAAGACATTACCTGCCATTTTTGGTCACCTGCCATTTCTTGTTCTTTGACTTTGGTCAAAAGTCTACCTTTGACTGGTCAAAC